>JAIQCU010000350.1:0-56381 GCA_022114935.1 Leptestheria dahalacensis | reverse complement strand
CAGGTCTGTTCTTTCGGCTTTTGCTCGTCGAAACTGACGGGCACGGCACAAAACTTCCCGTGAAAAGAAAACGCCTTTATACTATGGTGAAAATGTAAACAAAAAGGGTGTTGCCAGATTGAACTTTTATGTAATATTATCGGATGTAGACCTTACCATAGTAACTTGAATATTATGGATCTTTATGATGCTACAATTAATTAAATGAAGAAAAGTAAAAATCAAATTGAATAAAGTTTTGAAAGCGTTTACTTTATATTATGACTTATATTATAGCTTGCTGCGTAGCGATTACCATGGACTAAACGATTACTTTCGACTACCATACCGGTTACTATATGTATTTATGTTCTGATCTGCAGACGAGGCGAAGTCGTCAGAAGTTGCAGTGGAAAAAAATTAATCCACAACACAGCCAGAGCTTCTCTCACACACCAAACTTGTTACAGAACAAGATGCTTTAAAAGGGGATTTTTGCTTGTAGCTACAATTTCCGCCTTTCGTCTACATTCATAAATTTCTCGTTTGTTATTTAGAACCGTTGTATGTCAAGAGGTATGTCTTATTCTCTGTATGTGCTTATTAAAGACAGAAAGTAGGTCATGTCACACTTTATTAACTTGCAAAATGAACTATTTCAGGAGAAAATGCAAACGCTCCTTGGAATCCTATCACTCGTATGGTTATGCACTCTTGTGGCCGTCACTCATTCTGATAACTCAACATCCAGTCTCCAAGCATCGACACAGAACTCGGAAATCACATCATTGGCAGAAATCAGTCAGTCTACACCCTCACCTGAGGTTCGGACAGAAGGTTCGTCTAAGGGATCTGTACCGCGGAAAGGGGCGAGTCCGGATGACCACAGCGAACCCGAGACCAAGAATCCTCTTCTCGTGTTACTGAATGAAGCAACTGCAGATCAGACGTCAAAAAACGCCAGCAACAAAGAACCTGTGAAGCCACGAAAAGGCGTGCAGCTCACTAACGACACTTTGGTGCCGCAGAAGAACAAAACTACAATTGCCAAGCTTAAACCCCTTTATGTTAAAAACACGCAAGTCCTCGACAACGTTGAAGACAAAACTGCACTGACTATTGGACTATCAGTGGGAGTTGCGCTCGTCCTGCTAATAGCTGTCATTTCCTTCTGGCGGCTGCGTGAAGTCTGGGCCCACAGGCAATACAAACGTGTAGATTTTTTGATCAACGGGATGTACGCAGATACATAAAGTTGTTTTTTAAAAACTGAATTGTTACTCTCTCTCTGTATCTATATCAAAAATAAAGAAATCATATCGGTGTGAAGCAAATAAACGAAACATTTTGGAAAGTTTTCTCTGCACTTGTATTTATCTCAGTCGTCTTCACTGAATAGTGCCGCCAGGCCGATTTCAATCGAGTCGAGATCGGTTAAAGGCAAAGGTTTCAGTTTCCGCCGTAGCGGCAACAACGGGACGAGGTCCTTGATGTGCACCTCTCTGCGGTACAGTTGGCCCGTGTGCTTCCCGATCACCTGCAATAGCCAGTTTGACTAACATCATTTAAATTAATGTCTTTGTATCGATACCTGCGTGACAATCTTGCGGAACAATTCTCGCTTGACCCGCTCATTCTTCGGCGAGTGTTTTGCTGGCTGCTGCCCCGTTGCGGCTGTCGCCCCGCTGCCTGCAGGCGGCAGGACCTTTTCGTCCAGTTTCTGCAGGTCCTCGGGGGAGCAGCGCACACTTTCCATCAGAATGGTGGCGATCGACGGATAGACTGGCCTGAAGAGCTCGTACGTTTGCGTTCCGGCAAATGTGAGAAATCCGAGGTTGCTCTCGTGCTGGCCAAGTGTCTCGAGAGCCCGCAGGACGCTTAGCAGGATCCGGGCAGCCAACTCGGCGTCGGGGAAACCAGCGGTATTTCCCAAAGCCCAGTATTTAAGAATGTTGCTCAACAGCAGAACCGCTTTGACACTGACTGCGCTGTCGGGCCACCAGACGGCGTTCAGGATACAATAGAAAATGCTCGGGAACACATCTGACCCGAGGATCAGTTTCCCGAGCTCGCTGATCCTCTGCTGTGCCGCGGCCGAGTCTGCCGAACTGGCGTCGTCCTGGTCCATCGCCGCGGCACTATCCGTTAGGTCACCGGCCGCAGTTCCGAAGAGGGCAACACGCAGGACGTCGAGGTACTCTTTGGTCAGCTGGCGACCGATCATGTCCTCAACAATTTCCTGGAGATCGGATGCGTCCTCGTTGGCTCCTCTGTCCGACGCCAAATCTACCAAAGAATTTTTTTTTTATTGATCGTGTATTTTTACTTGACATTTTTTCTTGACTTGACTTAACTTAACTTCCCGAGTCCGAGTCCCTTGATTGCCCCACCTTCGTAGGGAATCGAACCCGGGACTCCTCGGTCAAACGGCAGGGTCACTACCGCCGGGCAAACATGGCCCAAAAGAATTAAGATTAGTTTTGATGTAATTAATTAACTGTGTAACTGACCTGAACAGAATTTAAATTTGTTGGTTAATTTTCAATTAATTTTATAATTTCATAAATTGTTAACATATTCCACAATTTCTTTAACCTTCTGAATGATTTTGAATGTTACTATGGTTAAAAACTTTAATTACAACAATTTTTATGTTTAGTGCTTAATTACCAGGATCGTCCATTATAAAGTGGCACTGAATTGAAACCACTAATGACTTAAATACGATTATGATTATCTTAATAGATCCACCTTGCATAATACTCTCCCATCTGGCGGACAGCTTCTGCAGCATAGCCGGACACAAATGGGACAAAAAGGGCACGACGACCGTCTGGTAAGAAGCCGGCGGGCAGCTGGAGACGAACGGCCGGCAAAAGACCCGCAGCACGGGCCGCAGTCGGAAATCCGGCAGGTGTTCCAGGCAGAAACAGGCTGTACCGGCCACGGCCACGGCTAAACCTGGAAGGGCGTAGTATTCATGTCCCAGAGTTTCCCCCAGACCGCCCAGCAGCTGGAAGACGCTGAAGTGAAGCTGCGCCAGGAACTGCTGCATGCGCTCCAGCGGGCGGATAACTTTGTGCTCTGCCGAGGAGCTCGGCGACGTGTCGACCGATCCCGGGGTCCATAGAGTCGTCGCGCCGTACGTGTTGGGGCCGAGACCGAGGAAGTTCAGACGCTCCGATTCCACCATGTCATAGGCTTTTAAGTAACCTTGGAAAAAAAAGGTTGTTCGAGTTATTAATCCGTGTAATACGAAATGACGAACCATACAAAGTTTTTTTATTGATATAATCAGCTATGTATTTAAATATCGTATTATATATATGCTAACACAATTGTATCGCTAGTTTGATTAACTTAAACGAAATAATCATTCATTCTCACTAAAATTTAATCATATTTGGAACCTTGTAAGATGTAATATTGTGACCTGTAACCTTAATATAGATTTGAATAAAACTATCATCTCACTAAAATTATCACGAATCAAACAGATTTAATATTATGGTCATGAAGCTAATACAGAAATAAAATATTATCCAGTAGAATATAATTATGTATACATTTTTAATTATACAATACAATTTAAATCTGATATTTTGTTTTGATTGCAGCCACGTTTTGAACTTGACATCATTTGATATTAAGATCACTGAATGTTAATTAATTGATAACACAATTCAATACTTTAGGGAACTCAGTAAAACCTTGTGATAAGAGGCTTCTAGCGGCAGGATCCCAGAGCCCGTGCAACGTGCGCGCCAGCCGAAAGATATTCAGCAAGAGTGACGAGAAATGCGGAGCCGCCGGGTGCCGGGTCACCGTGGTTCCGTCGGGGCTTTGCAGGATGAAGCCGCCCTTGGTCGCCGCTTCCAGGTCCTCGGGGCACTTGCACCGCTTCACGACGGCGTTGAAGACGTTGCTGCAGTAAATCAGCTCGGAACGATTGATGCCTAACACGTAGAATTAATATGATACTTATAATGTATCGTAGTATACTGAAACAATTAGTTATTAAATTAAATATAAAACTTAATTAATATAATTTTATTAATACGTGCTATTCACAATAATGATCGTTGTTTTACACTGCAGTGATTTTAAACAAATAATGATAAAATGAATGATTTATTTTCCAATTGCTTATTATTAATTTTATTACTTTATATTACTATTTTTCATTATTATTTTATTTTATATTACATTTGTATTTTACATAGAATTTTTTAAAATACTGTTATTTCGTTAATTTAATTATTATCATTATAATTTGATAATACTATAACTTAATTTTCAAAAAAATAAATCATGAAAAACTTCGGATTTTTTCCCCCAAATATAATGAACTATGTCGAAATAATAATTTGCAAATGCAATTTAATTACAACTGATCACTTATTGTTTCGAATATAAATGGCTTCGTAATTAGACATGACAAATTAGACTATAATGAACATTATTTAATCAATTAGAACGCGTAATAAACTGGTGCATTCATTAACTTGGAAATTGGGTTTAATTCAATTAATTTAAACTCAAATTTTAAATCCAGTATACCCTTAATGTCACTGCAACTGGGTTCCACGGGCGGTTTGTCCAATCCGACGAACGACATGAAGGCAGGGGCCGATTCCAGGGCCGCGTTCATCTCCGGGCTGGTCCAGAGTCCCGCCCCACGGGCTATCACGCTCCCGATGAACGAGCTCTGCGCCTCGAAGTTCTCAAAACGGTTGGAGATGAGCAGCAGCGCCTCCTGCAGCGTGCAGCTTTCCATCTTGCTCAGCTGGCCTGCTTCTTGATCCTATTCATCAGGGAATATAACCTCACTATAGTTTTTCCATTAATTTAAGGTTAAAACTAAATAACATATAACACAATATAATATATCAATAATAAAATATAAATACAAGTATAATAAATTTAATATAATATGAATAATGGACTTTTTTGTTTGACCAGCAAACCTGGCACAGACTTTCAATCCTCGTCCTGAGCTGCTGGAAATACGGTAGCAGGAGATCGGGAAACTGCCTGCTGATCTTCACCATGAGGGAGCAGGCGTGCCTTCGGACGTTGCGGACGGCCCGACTGCGGGACTCTTTGGTTTGACCGGGCAAGTTGAACATCATGGCCGCGAAGATCTTGTCCAGGACGGCCTGAAGGATGTCAGCTTTCCACTGAACCAGCACAAACATGGCCGATATGCAAGACAGCAAGGCCGAGAGGATCAAGGGATCTTTCGTTTCATAACGGAGGCATCTTTCCAGAAGGTCGAACGCCCGGGGAAGATCCGGGGTGCTCCTCCCGTCGCTTGGGGTGAAGGCCCGGGAAAAGACGCAGTCAAGGAACACGGCAACGGCCTCCCACTGGAGAACCAGCGAAGAAGACGGGCTGCAGAGAGGTAAGTCCTCGCAGGATCTCTCCAGCTGCGATCCTAACCAAGCTAGGGAGTAATTGAAAGTGACCTGCGGGTTTATGGTCGTCGCCCGGCGGACCGACTCGAGCAGGTCGGTACGGAACCGGTGCAGGAAGGTGGCGAATTCCTCGTCGCCATCAAAGTCGAGACGGGAAAAGGCGCAGGAGAGGTCATCGTCATGCGACGGGTAGCCGACTTTGATGAACTTCTGAGCGACTGTCGAGATCCACGGCTCAAGGACCGAGTTGAGATCGGGATCGCTAGAAATCAGTTCGTGCCGGAAGAGGGCTAGCCACAAACCCATGGCCGTCTGGTTGATGCTGAGACTCGAATGGCGGGTTAACGCCAACAGGGCCTGCAAGTATAGGTGGAAATTAGCAGGCTTCTCGACATCCGGTTCCTTACCGAACAGGTTGCATAGCTGCGAGCCCAGCGCGACAAGGACCTCAGCCAGTCGTTTGAGGAAGTTGTAGTAGTCCTCGGCTAGAGGCTGAGCTGCCGCGCTTTCAGCAGCGCTCAACATGGAAGTGACAGCGCCCTCGCTGAACAGGATCAGCAGTGGTTTCCGTTCTTTTGGGGGGCCTTTCCTGCCAAGGGTCTGCAGGAGGCACTCTGCCGACAGGGCCCGAAGATGCTGCTCCGAAAGTAAGAGACAAAGTTGCTGAAGTAGCTGTGCGTCGTCCGCCATGATGTGGTTGATGGAAACCCAGTCGAGATAAACGTAGAGTGTCGTCAGGACGGCTTGGGCCAGCTTGCAGTGGACGGCAGCCGCCGGGTTGCTCGATGCGTGGTACGTCTGATACAAACCAACGTGGTGACTCAGCAGATAGCCGAAAAACTTGAAAATCTCGGCCATCTGAGAGGTTAAGGCTTGCTGAAGCTCCTTGCGACGCTGCGTGGACTCGACGGTCTGCAGTACGGCGACATCTTCAGCCAACCGCAGGAGTACCAGTAGCACCAGATGGGTCTTGTCTTCGGGGTTGCTGCCGTGACACAGCTGCATGAGTTCTGGAAGAAACGAGGGCCACTGCTGCGGCCACTCGCGTTTGACCATCTCGACGACCAGACGGGCGACCGCGTCCTTGATGTACGTTAGCTCGTCCATCATGGAGAAGTTGCCACGGGCCATGATCTTCCACACCGACTCCTAAAACAACCTTTTATGATGACATACTCCTTTTAACAGCAACGTTTTTACCTTTATAAACACTTTTTCTTCTAGCGAGAGGTCATTCCATCTAAACTTGATACAGTGCTCCACGAGTTGGAACCCGAAATGCCGTTCAGAGCAGCTCTTCCCGTGTAGTGCCAGGAAGAAACCAACGACCGTGCAGTGGGGCGATTCATCTTTAAACCTCTCGCAGATCTGAAAGGCTTCTAACCTGGACGCTTGTGACGACAGCGGGGAAAGCGAGACTCCTACAGCGCCGACGAGATCCTCAACCACCCGACACACTTCCTGACTTAGCGATAGAGGAATTCCTATATCTATACTTTCTTCGGTCATTATATATTTCCAGCGGTATCACCGGCTTGATATGGCTCTGGACAGCACGTTGTTTTGATGCAGTTTAAATATTATCAATGCCAACGTATTCTGACTTTACGCCGCTAGATGGCATTTCAAACGTTTATTTAAATTATTAGTCGAGAATAAGTAACAATTCATAGATAATTAAATCAATAAGAGAGCAGACAGTGCACTAACTTCCAAACCACAGTTCAAAACGAGTATGCATAAGTATTTTATTAAAATGATGACTTGAGTTCCTGTTTGATACACGACTTGAACGCGTCCCATCCTTCGTTCCGGGTGTAAGACTGCAGAAGAAAAAGGTGAATACGTAAATTCATTACGAACTCCAATATAATAGCATACTTTTAGTCCTCGGTGAATTCTGTCTCGCATAATATCGATAAACTCCTTGTCGGACAGACGGCCGTCTCCGTCTTCGTCGAAAACGAGGAAGACGGTGTGAACGACGTGCGGGCTCAGCACGGCCCCGGTGCAGATCTTAACAGCCCGTTGAAATTCGTCTACACGACATTCAAACCAAAAGTTACTTAAACCGGTTACTGGTATAGTTAATTCAGTTAAAAAATAATAAACTTGGCTGATTTTTATATTAGAAATTATACCTTTAGTGATGGGCCGGTTGGCCAAGCTGTACATCCTCATGGCGATGGCGAAATCGTCGAGGCTGTTCAAAAACTGGCAGAAGTCGTAGAAATCGGAAAAGGTTATCCCGCGCTCCTCGAAGTCCCCGTTGACCAACCGGTCCAAGTAAGAATCGTACCTTCATTTAATACAAACATAATTAAAGATAACAGAAACCAACTTAATAGAAGTAGCTCACTAACTTATGATTTCCGATAGAATCAAAATGAATCCGATAATTGATTTCAAGGAAACCAAACAAGTACATGAATAAAGGTGTCAATACTCTTCAGGATCGAGCTGCGTATATCTGAGCAGAATCTTGGCGAAATCCAGCTCGGTAATGGTAGTCATCCCTTTGGAGAATTCCAGAAATTCTAGTTCCAGCACCTCCATCTGCAGTCGTTCCATAAACTTGGCGAATTCCTCGTACTTGAGTTGGTAATTGCCCTTGGAACCGAACAGGTGGACCAGCAGCGTTGTATCGATCTCGTTGCGCCGCTGCAGGCCCGAATCCTTGTCGGCGTTGTGTCCACGGCGGTCCCGGTAGGCGTGGCTAAATATCTTCTCCAACTTTAAAAAATTAATTACGATTAACTAAAACTGATTCAAAATTTAGAAAAAAAGTTAAAATGAGACGTCAACACAGTGCGGCACAAAAAGCAAGCGGGTTAATCGGTATTTTTTATATTTTTTTTTTTAGCAGCAACCAGTCAACCAAGCCATTAATCGCAGCACCCCGGGTTAATATTATTTCGCAATCGCTCATTGGCTCAACGAGATACTTACTACGGCGGGATCGACACCTCGGAGGATATCTTCTTTAAATACTCGCTGGCAGAGAATTCCTAACAGCTTCACCAAAATTGAACCAATCAAAATTTATTGTTAAAAAAATAAATAGCAATAATTAAAATTTAGAAAAAAAACGAATTTCAAATTATAAAATGAAATAAATGGAAATGAACAGAAAATTGCAACTAAAAAGTTGAAATAAATAATAAAGTAACGAATGAATGTGCTCGGCGTGTACAAGCTCATTTCCAAACGTTAATTCTATTTATACCACGAGGAATTCCTCCTTGTCGACGCGGCTGTTGCCGTCCGTGTCGAACATGTTGAACGCGATGTTGAATCCCGACTTTGGCTCTAATTAAACAATAATTCAGTTATTATGAATTCGTTTATTAAAAGCAATAAACGAGATAGTTAACTTACTCGTCAAGATGGACAGCAGGAAGAGATACTCAGTGTACGATATAATACCTGGATAAAAGATACACAAACGACGAATTAAGTTATAAAAATAAAATGATGAAATCGATGTTGCCGAGTCGGAGTACAAGTTAAACATTCATAAGAATTACCTCATTTATTCACTGCATCGTTCTTAAATAACGTGGAAGTTAATGGAAGGAATGTACATACGGATAAATAGATGGACAGCTGATAAGTAGATGGGTATGTAAGTAGATAGATAGGCAGATAGACAGACAGATAGATAGATGGGAAGATAGGCAGGTAGACAGATATAAAGATAGTTAGATAGATAAGTAGATAGATCGATAGTTAGACAAATGGGCAGACGGACAGAAAGATAAATGGATAGACAGATAGATGGCTGGAAAGATAGACAGCAGATAGATAGATACGTAGATAGATCAGTAAATAGAAAGACAGTTAGACAGATGGCTAGATAGATGCTAGATAGATAGGTAAATAGATAGATAGATAAATAGACATATATATATATAGATATTTAGACAGATAGTTAGAGAGATAGGCAGATAGGCAGAAAGATAGTTAGACATATAGATAGATAAATAAATAGGTAGACAGACAGGTATGTATGTATATATATATATATATATATATATAGAGATAGATAATTAGAGAGATAGACAGACAGATGGATAGCTAGGCAGAAAGATAGTTGGACAGATAAATAGTTAGAGATAGACAGAAAATGACAAAGAATACTATTTCTAATACTAAACATCAATCATAATAATCGATAGGTTTTAAAATGAGCATCTACACAAATTATAGGAAAAGCATATTTCCCCCCCCCCCCAAAAGTTAGAATTATTGGCAAAACCTTGATCGCGGAGGTCACGAAAGGTCCTCGGTGAGCCCTTCTTCAGCAAGGGAGTGTTCTTGCGCACTGCCACGATGTCATCCTCCGTCAGGACGCGTCGCTTCAGGCGGGCTACTCACAACAAACCACACATGTCATCATTCATCCTCATTAAAACCGAAATAAAAAAAAATATACCGATAATATTCTACTCTAACCTGTAGACCCAAATCACAATTAACTTAACGACTATCCAAGTTAGTTAATTAAACAGGATTGTAAGAGATTCAACAAAAATCGTATACGTCGCGGTTCGGCTTCGATGACACTCTCGAGGAAGTCCTGCGGCGTCATGTAGAGTTGTCCGCGGTACTCGATCGACGCAAACTGGACAAAGCGGCGCTCGCGAGCCGTCAGCCGGGCCATCGCTGCCGCACCTCCCGTCATCTCTTCGCGCTAAAATTACCAGCAAAAAAATCAGTTTAATTATTTAATTAGTTATATTAATTTATCGACCAATAGTCAACTACATCAGTCATTATTATTCCTAATTAACTGTACAATGAATCCATTAATTAAAGATTACTAATTAACATTGAACTAGTTGAGTTTCCCGGATCTTCGAAGTAAAAATTCCTTGCCTTTCCGAAAATCGGCTTCATAGACTCGTCAAAAATTCAAAAAATTACGACATGTACGTTTACGGGCGGACGCTCAAGCGGAGTTCAAATCCAGCATGTTGATTGGTCGTACGAACTCCGCGAGTTTCTCAATGTCGATCAAGGTCAAACAAGATTCAGCGCTGAGCGGTTTACAAACAGTGTGATTGAATTCCTTGAGTTTCAATAGGAACTTATGTGGATATAGTTTTCGGATCAGTTTTTGCTACGCGGGTACCTCTAACCATGATCCGGATAATCCGGATATCCGGGGGGAGGGAGGGCGCAGGAGACTCGCCATATAACAGTAACAATGGAAGGATACGCTAATGAATCAGTCGGGTTATTTTTCCAATTGGTGAATGAAAAGAGACGACGAGAGGAGAACAGTTGGGAAAGTTGATTGATCTGTCAGCGGAGACGTTCTCTCGGTGGCTACTCTCACTGGCCACACGATGGAACGCGTGTGTTTTGCATTATTAATGCGACCGGCTGGCTGGCCATCAGCAGTCCGCCGAGTCCATTCTTCATGGCGGTCACGTCGGCGACCGGCAGAAGAAACAATTTCTTTCCCCCATCGCGTTTCTAGTTTTTGTCTAGCTTTTGCATCTTAATCAATGCAGCCTCGCCACGGGCCAAAACGGCCAAGTCCAACTCGTCGCTCCAAATTCCTGTCGTCTTTTTTTTCGTATTTATTTTACATTTTAGTTTTTTTTTTCAAATTATTTATTTGGTATTTTTTGATTTTCATTACTGGAAAAATTAAGTTAAAAAATAAATAAAAAATGAAAATTTTGAAAAAAATAACAGAAAGAAAAGTCTCTTCGGCCGGCCCTTTTGACACCTTGTCTCTAACGACTATAGTTCACGGCCAATTTAGCACGTACTGGGGCATTTAAGAGCTGGTGCGGACCAAAAGGGACATTACAGCGCCGGTAATTTGCACCCGGATCGCAACTATTTTTTCTCACCTTTTCCCGCGAGGATTAACTGAATTGCCTTTCAAGGGCCATCTCCACCGAAAGAAGGCAAATTGCAAAACCGTTTTAACTGAAAGCTACCTTAAGTAAAATATTAAACTCGAAGTAGCAAGATATTAAAACAGCTGAAATTTAACAAGTAAGACATAATTATTAACCAGCTAATGAATAATATAAACGGAAACGCTGATCTTTTGCCCGTTTGCACTCGGAGAGAATTGCGATAGAGGGATAGGGGAACTCGACCCGTTTTCACGTTCCTCGAACGTGGTCTCTGTTTCAATACGGCTTGATTCGCACAGCGCGGACGGTGTTCACGAGGAAAATGTTACGAACTGCAACGTTAAGCAAACATCTACGAACATGCAATTCACCATTCCCCAAACAGACATGTTCTCAAGTTAACGCAGTCGTGTTCGTCAACCGCAACCTCTCAGGCATTCCCATACAGTTCCATTAGACTTGAAAAACGTTTGTAAACTCGACTCGACATGAACAGTCCCTGAGAAGCCAACGTCAAACCGATGTCATTCACGTTAATTGACATTCGCAGCGGGTACTATGAGTGTCAAACTAACAACATTCTGGGATAGGTTTAAAAACTAGTTAATGTAAGTTATGAAGTTATCGCCTAATAAAATACCTGATTTTTCAGCGATTTGTCGACTTTGGCCGCGTAAACGGGGGGTACGATGGCCAGAGTCTGTCGTTGGTGATGATTTTTCAACCAAACGGCTCCTGTGGCGGCCAAACACAGCCCCGAAACCGACAAAGCAATGTTGCGGCCGCATTTCCAGTTTGTTTTCGGTGGCGAATAGTTGCCATTCGAGTAGAATCGCCGTAAATATCGGCTAGCTGACAGACGGGTCGGCCACAGAGCCGCCATGTTTGTTGTTGTTTTGTGCAGCGTTGCCAGATCCTTTAATCTTAAAAAAGAAAACAAAAAATTAATTTATTTTCCTGACGAATGAAAATATGTATATGCCGCATATACATATAATATACGTTAATTGTTTTAATATTTTAAACTCAAATTATATTCCTTAAGATAAACAATCAATATGTCATGTACTAAAAGTTTAATTCTATAGATCATTAAATTATTATATAAAATTATATATAATAGGATGTTGCTTACTAATTACTTTTCACACACATATTTATCTTTTTCTTAGATTTATTGCTATATAACATTCGTTAAATTATTCTGTATCACTTCTGATTACGTTTACATTATCGATTCATTAATTTTTTAACTTGTAATACTTGAGATAGCTTTTTTGTTTTAAAAAACACATTTTCTCTTGGGTCTATGGGTCAAGATCGAATAATTTCAGTGTATTTTTTGTCACAGCCCAGGCGAGATTTTTTGTTATAATCTCAGTATTTCCAAGGACAATTGAGAGAAATCCTTGGTTCACTTTGGATCTTGTACGGGGTGGAGAGAAGAGAACAAGAAGAAATTAATTAAAATAAAAGATGGCTGGCTCCGTTTTGTCTAAGGACCGGTGTCGTTTATCGCCATGTCGGTCACTTGATTCTTGGCGCCATTCGAAACTTCTTCACTTGCGAAAAACTAGAACCCAAGTATCGCCATAACAGTCACGTTGCTTCTCTCAGCAGCAGCTCCAGACAAAGTGGACCAGAACCTAGGTGAGCTTAACCATAGCCCCTTCTAAATATAAACAATGGACGAAGTGAGTTTATGATTTAGGTTATGATTGCCGCAGGGCAAATTATAAGCCAGGTTCTACCCTTCCTCACACCGCCTAAGCATTGACATCTTGTATCCGGTTTTCGATAGAATGTATACAAATAGTATAAGGGTAATCCTATAGTCAAATTCGGCTAAACTCGCCTATATTTTAGAAATCCCCTATTGGACGGTACACCTAGGGTCTGGCAAAACGCTTTACTGCCAGAGTTACATAACTGTGGCACCAGCACGGGCTACATTTATCACAAGCCGCGGCTCTGCGTATTGCATTACACAGGAAAAAGAAACAAGGAATTATACATACGAGATTCAAAGTTTCCTCTTTTCCATTCGATGCAACGAATATATCGAAATGAGCAAAGCATAAAGACGACACTGAGAGATGGCCACACCGAGGCGACAGTGCGCCTGATATTACATACACGTCAACGTTTTAATTCAATTAGCCCGGACATGGATAAACGACACGCAAGATGCTGTATACAGTTTCCGAAGATTGTGATTTTTACAGTTTGNGCGTGTATAGAACTTAAAACCGAATAGTCTCTGGTCTAAATAGTTACCAACGTATATCCGTATTACACCAACAAGTCGTTTAAAGACTTTCAGGGGTTAACTTGAAAATAGCTTAATCACTCGCTCTGTTAATTCATTAATCGCATCATTCTTGTTAACTGGTTTACTATATTCAAGAGGCTTTAGTTTCAGCTGGGTGGTATTATGTGAACAAGGTGCGATTTTGAACCTTGTTTTTGAATTCAGTGGCAAACAGTGTATTTTGACATGTTATCCATTAAAGATTAATGTATGGCGTCTGGTGAGAACCAAGCTGTTCTATAAAGTCACTAACAGTTGCGTGAACGGCGTAAAACATGATTTGTTAACACAGTTTAACATTGATAGAGCAGTTCAGTTTACACGGGCGACACAACATTTCCACTAAATGAGTAATGTTCGGTTAGTATTGTCAATCCAATGGCAAGTTGCGATTCCATCAACATATTTGTTGCGTTGAAAAAGATCGCAGTATTACACTAAATGATACATCTAATTGCACCATGTTGCGTTTACCACTCCTTTCTGCAATATCATGATAACTTTTGACCTGGGTATAAGCAGGCTTTACGATCCAATTAGAAGTACAAGATTATTGTACTTCTTACAAAGGCAATCCTATCTTAATTACGGGTAAAATTGACGTGATACAAAATCCCTGTTTCGTGCATCTGTCCTAATCCTAACCATACGAGGTTTTGATGGAGATCTTGATTGCTAACGTTACGTGATTAAAGGAGTCTTCGGGATTTAACGCATATGAAAACATTATGAGAAGTTTCTATGTTGTTTACATACTTCGGCATTAATACTAACGTCATCGTCGGTATAGCGAAAAGGCTAATAGACGTCACATTTCCGTAAAGTTAGAGGAATTCCTCGTTACTATCTTTCGCAGGGTTTTATCTCTCTATAGCTTGCGCTGTTTTTGGTGAATTTTTCCGCGATGATGGTGTCCTTTTTACGCCTACAATGGAATCTGTAACGGTGTGGGTGTTAAAGGTTATCTCTTCTTGTTTGTTTCTCTGCCGTGATAACGTAACACAGACGTAACACGTGTCTCATTTTGAATGTCCAAGTCAAAAATCATTTGACTTGTATCTTTCTTGGACGGAAAGGATCTTCAATTAATTCAAAATACGTAATGATATCATTAGTTTACTTAGAAAGATACGGGGATACGTAAGACAGTCCAGTGTTATCGGTTTAGAAATCTTTCGCTGTGTATTATAACGTGATTCACGATGGTCTAGGGGGTTAAAGCATATTAAGTTATTAACTACTGAATTGTAATGAGTGTTAAACTAACAGTACGGCCACTTGGGTGAGGCGGGAAAAAAATCGGGCAGGCGCTACCGCTCGCCTGGCAACAGAGAAGGGTCTTCATGCGAGTACCAGACGTTATTTAAGTTTATTTTAGCTCTCGGCTCGGTTTATCCTTAGGTTTACCCTGCTACGGCCGTGTTTCCCCGGCGACGGGTGGCCGCGCTTCCCACATAAGCAAGGACACACTTATACACACACACACACACATGCAGACAAATAAGAAGCAAAAGTAAACGATGCTCCAACCAAGTGTTGATTCCCACCAATTATCCCCTTAAAGACCTTAAATAATACCTCTTTAGATTCAACTAACCAAGTTGTACTGCTATTTTGGACTACAAACTTGGAAACTGTTAGAAGCGATCGTTTAGCCGAGTTGCGAACCCGCGGAAACTAGCCTCTCAGTTTTCGCCTCGGTGGCAAGAAACAAGGCCCAAGTGGAGTCATAAACAGTTTGGTTTGAGCAAAGAGGCACAAGAGGGGCCGCTTGTATATTTCCCCAAAAGCGGGGGCTTCACATTTCAAGCAACATTTTAGTGGCTGCGAATGACCCGTTTACCCAAGACTGGCCGATTACGCCAGGCTTTTGTAACCGTAGAAGTTGATTGTTTCTTGCTTTTCCATGGCTGTGGAAAGTAGCAGACGGTTTCGTAATCTTGCCTCCGGTTGCGATATGGCAGTGATTCTGCTGGCGTTAAAAGGAGAAGAAAGTAATGCGCCGTGTAAGCAGACGCGAGCGAGCACAAGTACGATAGTAGCTCCTGTTAACAAGCAACCAGAGACTAAACAAAATGGCCAACAAGTTGCGTGCTGACAGTGCGGCTGTGGAAAAATAATGAAGGAGAAACAGAAGGAAAGAAAACGAAGGGGACGACCGGTCGTTAGGAGGGAAAAAACAGTCTGCACCGGGCCAGCGAAAAACAAAACGGAGAGGAAAAAGCTCAAACTGTCTACCGTGTCGTACACACTTGTTTAACTGTGAAAGATGGACGCCATCAAGTTGCTAAGTAATGCTTAAAAGAATGCTCTCCAGTCGCGACTTGACACACGGCATTCGTTTCAGCTGATTATCGATTGTCCTCGCCTGTCATAATCGATTATGAGCGTATGGAGACGTCAATATAACAACCGGCCAAGTAAATAAACGTCTTCAACATTGTCATCCATCTTGATTGTTACTCGCGGGAGGTATACGTTTTCAAATGTTTCTCTCTGGGCCTTTCAAGAGTTCCTCGCCTTTCGCGGGATCAGGTTTCCCTCGTCCGCCGTTAAAAACTTCTCAGGATAATTGCCCTTTTTTTCTCCCTCGTCTTTGTACTTTGAGCTTTTCGGAACAAATTGTCACTCTTAAAAGGAAGGTGTTTCCGCCGTGTGTAAATGTTGCAATCATCCCAACGACTCGCTGATAAGATAAACCAGTTGGAACATGTCCGGTCACTATGTTGTGGAATTTTGACGTCATTATACCCGAGTGCCAGGTGTCAGTCAGCCATATTGCTGATTTTTTCTCTCTTCTCCGGGTCGTAAAGTCAAAGTGAGCCAAAGAAAATGATAAGTGAAAGAGTTAGACTTGCAAAGCATAGGTCGTCAAGGCAAATAAAGTTGTTAAAATGCGTAGAATCATGGGCTGTCCGGTTGGGGATTACAACTGGACAGCAGGGCTTGGCGCGGTCGGGTCTACTGACCACCCTGGACGCTTGGGTGAAACCCCCCATGTCCAAAAAGCCTGGCAGCGCCTGTTTGCCTCCTCGTTTACCTCCCCACCATCTGCCGGCCAAGAGTAAGTATTAGGGAGCACTCGAAACTCAATCAGTAGTCGTTCAGCAGAGCTCTAAGCGAGAGTACACTACGTTAAAGCCTTTCTCGGATACCTGCGTGAATTATAGTGACACTTACATGCGCTAATACCAACCCTTAAGTTTTGCAAGTCCCAGCTAAGAGACGTTGCACTCAACAGCAGTACATTTATTACGGTATAACATTTTGAAGTAATGTTTTTTTCCCCCAGTTTGAAAAAGTCCCTGACTGTCACAAACTTGTTCTGCAGGTTCGAAATATTTGGCGAGAAAAGCTGAATCCACTCTTCGCGGCTGAACTTCGTCCGCAACTTGAAACGATACGAAAAAGGGGTGTAAAGCCCCTTCATCATGGTCATCGAAGTGACCTGAGAAAATAGAGATCCTGCGGGATCAAATTAAGTACACCATTCATCAATCCCACGGGGGTGGAATCAACTTCCCCGGGTGTGACTGTGCTGAAGGCAGGGCCGTCATGAATCGTGGCCCTTGCCCAGGCCTCGGGTCCTTACTATGGTGTCGTGGTCTCTGTGTGCCGCTGTTATTGGCGCTCTGCTTCCTGCCTTCCGTCGCAACTGCTCAGAAACGAACCAATTCTTCATCGAGAGCAGGTTTGCTGCCAGACCCTCCATTTCCACCTTTTAACCCAAGTATGTGGAGTTCAGGGGACAGAAGGTGGCACACCAACGTACCACCGACACCATCATGGCCAAACAACGTAAGACGAACAATTCAACCTTCAGCCTTACTTTTGAGGAGAACAGCGGAGCCTAGCATTCTGAGGCTGGCCAGCAAAGGATCAGTCTTCTTGCAGGTCTTTCCAAACGGCACTGTCAGCGGCACCATGCAGGAGGACAACATTTTCTGTAAGTATCTTGCTGCTCTTTTGAGTGATCTTCCTATGCTTGTCTCTTTCCTTTAAACCAGTAAAATTCTTTCCTTAATTCAATACTGTGGTTATAGCTAGCATGTCAGTGATAGAAGCATATAGTAGACAGGTATAACAAATGTCAGGCATCATACAGTTGGTACGTTACCCTGCTAATCAACAGTAAGGTAGCTTGTAGGCCACTGAAGTTGCGAGTAGCAGGTTGACAGATAACCGCAGCAGCAGCATACCTAACGTAAGAGTCTCCTATCACCTGTGGGATCATTTGAGATGCGCCGAGGAAAGGCCAGTCTTAAGTTCTTTAATGGTCAAGTAAGGGGAAATCGGTACACGCCCCTCACGCAGTGACACGCCTACTGTTTTGACTGCAAGTCTTGTGGAAGAATGGCATTAACATAATCGTTGTCCTGTTGCTGGAAGAGCGAATAGCGTACAGCTTGGTCTTTGATTGCATCAAGAACCAGGTCGGTCATGCATAATTTATCTGGTCGATTGTCGGCTGCGCTGCGTTCTATGACCAGCTGTCACAATAACAAACAGCACCACCTCACCTCGAGAAGACCATGTTGGCCATCAGAGATTCTAACCTGCAACATCTTGCCTTTTTCAACACCCTTTTACCGAAGCTTGACGTAACAACAGAGGGATGACTATAGCATGCAAAATTGGTAGGTGAATGGGAGCAGAGGGTCCCCAACACACAAAGGTGAGGGGGTTGTATAGGTAAATGAGACGGCCGTTTTCCGTCTGTCGAACGGGATTGCGGATCGAGTGACGGAAAGTCGTCGGCATCGACCTCCCTTCCGTGTTTCTGTTCCGTCTCTATTTTCAGTTTTATATACAACGAACTTTTGGTCTACACAAAAGTGGACACAGCTGAGGCCGTATGGCACGAGCCAGTCTGGCCCAGCCTTCTTTTCCAAAGTGAGTATTAAGTTACAATAACGCGCTATAGTTTGCTCCTTACAATAGGATGAAAAGCAGAAGGGGCTACAGGGGGGGGGGTAACACATCTCCATGTGTGTGCCGATCGGCTTTATCCAGCAAACAACAAATCAATGCATAATGATAAGGTTCGACAGAATTACTAGTCTGAGTTTTCCCTGGTGCTCGAATTGCATGTTACCTTTTAATCGACTCAAGTTACCGCTCTGCAAGAAATATCTCAGTACTGTTTGTTAGCGCATCCGGGTTTGAACTAAAGTTGCACCGCCTCTTTCCTACTTTTGTAAAATGTGAATTAATTTATAAAAATTGCGAATTCCCTGTTATAATGTACATCAGGAAGGAAAATTTATCCAACGATATACAGCGTGAGGTAAAGATTTTCACCCTAGAGCAGATATAGGGGACGCCTTATTTGCAATGATAGGTTTACGATTCCGCACAAGGGTAGATGAAAGCCTACAAAGGCTGCTCGCTAAAACCACACAAAGGGATTTATAATATATCCTTACACCGGTAAAGGAATTATTTACAGAGTGTTGTTTCGCGGGTGTTCTTGCCCTGCCGTGTTGGAAAAGGGAGAGGTTAGGATGTTGTTTAAGAATACCTAATATTTGAGTGTGACGTTTTCTGAAGGTATCGCCTAGAGAGATAAGGATAAAGTGATAAATTTCAAAATAACAAGCGGACGAGACCGAAATAAAGTGGTCGCTGGACAAGAATTGACGTTGACCCCCTGCTGCCCACTGCAAGCGTACCGGTACCCACTTTGGTCATCACGATCCCCATAGGAAAGCTGATGAGCTAAAAAAGGAGATGCCATAACGCTCTTTCCGTGTTATTTTACACTTTGCAGGGGCCCCGAAAAACACACCTGCAGTCATTTCCATAATATACATCTCGGGCCGGGAAACCATCGATACCTTGGTGCAACTTTTTACTGCTTCACCTGTAAACAAAAGTTGCCTTTGTCGTCGAGGCAAACTGCGTCCAACAACAAAAAAGACCCGTTTACGCTCGCGTTTCGGCGCTGGCACTTGTGATAGTAGCTCTTAGGCAATATTGGGAGCTATAAGGAACTAGTTTGATGGCGATGTTGACCAGCGGAGAAATAACTTGCTGCTCTAGAAAGTATGGAAAGCATTTTTTCCCCTGGCTCTTGCTGCCCTGTGGAAAAAAAGGAGAGCTCGTGAGGAATGCAAATACGGTTGGGTCGCCTTGCTTAGATACATAACGAGCTGAAAATTAATGACACGGACGCAAGACAAATTTCCTCCATATATTTCGAGACGTCCGCAAGGAAACGTCATAGCAGAGAAAGCGAGACTTTGAAGATTGGAACACACTGTATAACGAGTTACAAAGAGCCATTTGTGCATGGATATTCTCTTTTCGGCGATGAAAAATTACAAGAGTCGCATGTGTTGCAGCACCGCTTCAGTTTTGGCGTTGTGTGTTGGAAGATAGACTTCCTAGTCCTGTTTAGCCTTTGAAAGAATGCATAAATCGTTAGATGAAGAAAGAATATGCATAAAAAACTCGTTCAAAGCTGGCCATAACCCAGAGGGTAAATCATTGACAGTAACCGGTTAGCATGTAAAATTGTTTATAGCCTTTCCCACTTTTTCAAACTTGTCTTTTTTGAATGAGAACTCAATTACCAGCCCACGATGGCCGACTCGACTCGTATTACTTTGGACTACGGCAAAGGGACGGAGGAAGAAAGAAACGCCGAAGAAAAAGAAAGGAAAAGACTGGAAAAATAAATATAATTTCTGCCTCGGCGTTACACACGTCCATTGGTGGAGCGGTAGTACATTCTTGCAATACTTGGGGCCATGCATTTTTATGAGTGAAAACTCAACTTAGCGACATTTTATGCTCTCTCCGCTGGCCTGCACAAGGCAGTTAATAGCGCCCTCCCGCTGAGGGTTTGTCCGGCCAGTACCATTAACCTTAAGAGAGACGTCAAACTCTTAAAAGCTTCTCCCTGATAGATAGAGCGCACCGAAAGGATCCGCCTCGGCTCCTGCTTGTTGCAGTAATTTGTTAAAATTGAAATACTTGAACGGCTTAACTTCCTGCTGAGTCGAGCCGCACACACCAACACTCGCAACCAGCAGCCTTCCGCTTCATTTCACCACAAAAGACTGACCAGAAAAGTAGCCAAGTGTAAACGGCCTTTTTAGCATTATTACAGCACACACAAACCCAACTGCCCAGCTGTCGACAGTTTTTCGCTTCCCGATAACTGTACAAAGATATATACCACAAGATTCTTGGAATTGTCAAGAACCAGGCATAGTTCCGAAGCCTGGGAATAACTCCTCGTCCACCCGAGTTGTCCATTATGTAAATGGATTACAGCGACATGGAGCGACAAGTTGTCTTGTAGCGACGAAAGGGAACACGACGAACGAAAACGAAGAGAGAGGGGCCAAAGCAATCTATTTTTGGCGGCGGGTGTTACAGGCCAACCTGGCTGGTTATCAATCGTCACCGGTATATGCAATTTTTCACCAGTGGCCAACAATGGTGTTTAATTTGAAGGGGGATGGCGATGGCCGAATGCGCCTCTAACCTAATGAAGCATTTAGATCCGAGGCTGCCTAAAGCAGAGAAAGACACAACAGTGAGAGAGAGAGAGAGAGAGAGAGAGAGAGAGAGAGAGAGAGAGAGAGAGGGCCAAAAAAAGGACGAAGGAGAACAAGGCACAGGGCGATAGAGAGAGAGAGAGAAAGAGAGAGAGAGGGACAGAGAGAAAGAGGCAAGAGAAACGGACATTTATAAACACACACACAAGACCGGCTTTAGCGCTATCTGGGCCGGCCATCGCAATGTCTTCATTTGTAGGCAAGTGAGCACCAAGGCTATGTATGCAATCCGCGGGCGGCCTTCTCGGTCTCGCTCCGGCTCAATCTTTTCCCAGCAAGGCCACGCACCTATATGCATCGCCGCCTCGACTATTCTTCAACTCCTTTATCTTCCACTTGGCTAACTCTATCTACAGAAATTCAAATCACTTTATTCGAAACGGATTTTTTAAAATTCACCATATGTCAAAACATCAAAAGGTTACAACGCAACGTAGCTCCCAGAAAAAATTCCAGGACCAGCGGCTTATGTTACCATATCATATGTTTCGAATCAAACTGCGCCCTATTACGAGCTATTGTATCAGTTTTGCTCAAACAAGAAAGTCAGGTACAACGTGATGCATAGATGATGCAATGAAGTGTTTTAAGCTGTCTTCCTCAAATCCGACTCGGGGCTGCTGTCTTTTCATTGTGGGATTAAACCTGTGTTGCTGCGTGACACTAATCTAGTTGAGGAATGTTTTACGTGAAGAAAAACGGAGAAGCTGCACACAAACTGGATGAAACGTGTTCTCAAAGAACCCTCACTCTGTTCCTAATGGAAATTTCTCAGAGGTTCTGCATCTGATTGAGTTTTCGACACTCTATACAAGTTGACGGTAGAACACTGGAATGTTCGTAGTTTTTTGGCTAATTTATGTGTTGAAAAATGCGATGGTAGCGATAGAAGAGGGCGCGAGAAGAGGCTGCATGTCAAGTATTTCGGCTATTTTTTAATGTGACTGAATCTTGACAGCTAAGGCGTTTTGGCCGCGGTGTCCGCCTCCTTTTGGCCGGTTTGCCTGCACGGTTGAGGGCCGTCCTCGGGGCAGCTTCTGCCACTCGCTTCTCCGGTCTGTAAACATTCAGCCCAAAGAAATGACCCCCGATCGATCCATCGATGACTTTTCTCTAGCTATGCTCAATAATTTGGTGCCCACGAATCTTGATGCAATGTTATCTTTTGTTTCTTTTTCCAGCGGTCCTTGAACGAGTGGCTGTCAGTGTTGGATTCGTCTATCTGCGAGGCATCGCATCTCATCAGTTCGTATGCCTAAATCGCTGTGGACTCCTCTACGGCTCTGTAAGTAAACAGTTTCCTTTCCAACTTGGTATTCATGCCAGCACGGTGCACTTGAGAGACACTCGACACAAGTCGAGTTTTCGGTTCACTTGAGGTCGAAAAGGCGATTAAAGTTGCGTATACAAGTGCAGATGAGTGAAGAAATGGCCACCCAAATGGCTCAGATGATGCTCGCGTGCAAACGCGGGTGGGCATTGGCTCCTCTTAGCAAACCAAATAAAAACACCTGCTTGTTATAATCGAAAAAACGACGAGAGGCAAACTAGCAGATCAGAAAATAAAAACATCAAACTCAACAGGGGTTCACGATGAAAAGAATGTTACATCCTCGGCAATTTCACACGCCCAAATAATTTCAATACCTCATTTCTCATCGACCCAAAGGATATCAGCAAATCGCGTGTTCGCCTTCTCGCCAGCTCGTCTACAAATTTATTTCACGCTTGTTTTATTTATTTACTCACTTTTTCTTTTCTCCTTTTTCTTTCGTGTGCAGAGAAACCTGACAGATGACTGCGTTTTCCGCGAGAGCATCGAGAAGAATTGGTACAACACCTACACGTCCAAGAATCACTCTTCGAGACGCAAGAATCTCTTCATGGCCCTCAACCGGTCGGGTAATCCGTGCCGACTCAACCTCAACACGACGCTGTCGGCGCAAGGCCACGTCAGCACTCACCTGGGCTCCAATGAGAACTTCGCGCTCTTCTCACCCATTCGAAACATAACCCTGCCGCCCGACACGACAATAGCTAGTCTCTACGAAATCGGCCACAATTATGGGCTTAAACAGCTTAACAAAACCATCGACGCGTTCGGTGCCGGCTGCGCCCCACAGTGTAACCGGGTGGCGGTTAAAGAGCATCCTCGGCACAGGTGTCGGCACAAGCGATGCGGTCAGCGGCGCCGCAAACAGAAACAAGACCATAAGAAAGCCAAGAGAAAAAAGAAAAACAAAGACAAGAGTGATAAAAAGCAGTTCAACACAGCTGTTAAAGTGAGGCAGCGGCATAGGTCCAGCTCTAGTAGACGACGGACTAGTACTGAAACGTTGCCACGTTCTTAAAATGTACATAAGCTACGTAAACTGTTCATCTCTGTAAATAGTATGTAAAAAAAACAACTGATCTGTTTTTTTTCTCAAAGTCTTATGATATTGTATTAACCCTGTCGTGTCCAAGTCAAATTTTGAAAATTTCGAAAATCATGTCTGGCAAACTTATAGCCAAGTGAATTCCTCTGCTCTCATCTATGACAAAAAAAACGATACTTAAAAATTGGAACAACGTCAAAACAAAGTGCCATACTCTGTACTGAAGGTGGTTATTCTATGTTCTAACAAAAGGCGAGATCAAATAAAATTTTTAAAAAACTCAACAAAGCTAATAGTTATTGTATTTCACTTCAAAACGACGTGTTCGGGCTGAGAAAATAAAAGTACCCAATATGTTAGACATAACAACGCTCGGGTGCTGCCCCGATATATAGGATAGTAAAATTGATGAAGAACTTTGCCGAAAAATTATTATGTAATCGAATATGGGATCTTAAGTTTGAGTAGTTCTCTGACGTATCGAGGGTCAAAGTTTGACTAGTTCAAGATTATACACGACATAGGGAGTGCCCAAAGAAAGGGAGTGGGGGTGGGGGCGGGGTAGGAGAAGGAAAAGTACATAATTTACAAGTGTTTTACAAATGTCTGCCATTCCACTCATAGTGGAACCCAGTCTGATCATAGAATTTAAAAAGGACACGAAATCAGAGTTGCCACAGGAGCAAATGGTTCGTCGAGTCTTCACGTCCAACCGAGTCGGAGAGGCCCGTGTTGCGGAAATCCTCATATCCATCCCCACCGGAGATGACGAGCATCCGTCCGCTGAGGGGAGGCGCACTCGAGCCGGCTACTGTTGCGTCCTTGCCCTTGATAGAGAAACGGTGAACCGTGCGCGAGGATCGCGGCTCGGGACTGGCCTCGACGCACGTCAAGAAGCGCACATGCCCAGTATGTCCATGAGAAATTCCTGTACGTCAATAGTCAACAGAAACGTTAGATTACGTAACAGATTTTGAAGGTATCGATTGAGAGTTGATTACCCGTCACCGGCGGAGGAGACGAAAACCGCGACGAAGTTGGGGTCAAGTGCGGTATAGGTACCGTCAGAATCACCCCGGCACTGGTTCCCACCCAAAGAAGCTCGCGGCAGACCATCATTGATGTGACACGCAGGCAGGCTGCTTTATGCTGACGTATTATATCATCACAGCCTGTGTTTACACGAATTAATTAGATCCAGTCCTTCATGACGCAAACTGATCTTACAGATACTGCCTTGGATATTATCCTGTGGGTTTATGTAAAGGAACTTTAAGATCACTAATAACCCATCAAAAACCAAGTCTACTGCTTACAATCCCTTGACGAAGTAATTAATTTCTTGTTATTGATTACCTATGAGCATTTTGTTGACAGCCGGGGCCAAGTTGATGTCACAGATGCACTCGTGGGTTACGGCGTGGAAGAGCCGAACCACGGCAGAACCTTGCATGGCTACCCAGACTCCCAGGCCCGCGCCGGTCATGCTAAGTACTGCTCTTTGAGAGTCCGAACTAACCGGGAACTGATCCTGATTAATTAAATATAAAACCGATATTAACATTAAATAAATTCCAATCAAATAACTCAGTAGGACAACTACTGAACGGAAGAACCATGAAATAGCTAAACTTTAATGCTATAAAGTACTTGATTTAAAAAACGTTCTTTTACGGCGAATCACTAGCTACATTTATGATTAGCAGTTGAAGATACATTGACAATAGATTATTTCTGGTCATTTAAATATCCTGTCAATATATCGGATGCATTACCTCGACTACCAGGCAACTCAGATTGAGAATCTTGACGAGATTCTGAGAAGAGCACCATAACTTTCCGTGAACGTGAAGCATTCGAGTCACAGGGGCCATTAGCGATCCGACCGTTAGGATTTGTGGGTCGTTGATGTTCCAGGCGCCACCTAGTGATGAACCATTGCATTACGCGTCGGAAACTACAGAAACACACAGGGAAATTTAAAGAGAAGTTTAAATTACTTGAATCGCGGCTATAGATGACGATGTCTCCGTTGGCCAGCGAAGCAAACACTTGTTGTTCCACGTAACTGTGAGAAGTTACCAATGGTATTAAAGATAGCGGATCACGTTGGGTAAGGTAAAACCACTTACGCTATACAAAGAACCGCAGCCGCTTGCTGTATGCGCACGCGGTTCTTCTTCAGGCGGATGTTTTCTCCGCAGTGATAGATATGAATGCTGCCGTCCTCGGTACCCAGCCACATGGTGGCCTGGCACGTGACGTCTGATTCCTCGGCGCTCGAGTGTACCGACATCTCAGCCAGGATTGACTCACCGCGGCGCCGCTGGAACCCGCCCGCAGGAACCGGGGGAGGTCCGGCGTCTTCGTCAGCGCTGTCGTCGTCGTCGGAACTGTTGTCGCTCGATTCGCTACTATAATATGAACTTAAATTAACAACATCCAATTGTTAAGTTTGCTTAACTCACACTATGTCGCACAAAACTAACTCTAAGGGTTTAAAGGGTCCTATGTATTTTCGACACTTAACGAATGGCATTTGGAAAAGTACGGCGCCAAAGAAATAGAAACCTTTCAAGTTCGATGTTTCCTGCGGGGCTGTCACGGTCCTCAGCCAGGGAGGCGTCGTAATTGCAGCCCCGCGACTCGGCGATGATTACCTGCGTCTCCATTAAGCTCGAATCGGGCCTTGACATTTAACCAATGAAAACAAAAAGAGAAAAGGTTAAGACATAGTGTAGAGGAATATGCAAAAAAGGCGAAATAAATTGCCGTTAGATGGATTTTACCTTGAAGGAGACGGCGGTACGGCGGCTATGCAAGTGATTCTAGCATTGCAAACGCCGTTGCAGGAAGCTACGTTGGGTTCTGGGTGTAAAGTCAATATACAGACCTGTGAATAATTTATCAAATGTCAAGTTCAGTAAACTGTTCCAATATGAATTTGTAATGGGTACAGTTAGAACTATTAAGCCAATAAGAGTTTATTGCGGTTAAGATGGTCTATTACCTGTCCAACGTATCCATCGCTGTTGCAGACCCAAACATCGCGCAGGTTGGTCGAGTCCCATAGCGTTGTCGGGGCAGCGCAGGTGAACTGGAGACCGGCCCTCGTCTTGCGGATGGGTAGCACCGAGAGGAACTCCGGCGGAGGACGGCGGTCTGCGGTTACTACTGTAAGGCAATTTCAAATAGTGACACTATCTTATCAAAATCTAAACTGTTAATTATGAAGTGATAACTAAATTAAAGAAATTAAGAGCTAAAAGACTCTGTCTGAAAATTCGTATTTGTCGATAGACAGACTTCTCCACAGTAACGCTGAAAGGATTTGCCGTGTGTAAAAATTTCACTGAGAAACACGCACGTGCGCATCATAATTAAGCCAGAGGCTTTAGACATTTTGTTTCGATTCTTTTAGGTGCACCGTGTGCTTCTGGGAAGCAAACATGTGGCTCTGATCAATACGCTGAGCAGACAAAGTCTGGGCAACGCTGACAGAGGTTAAATACGAGAAAACAACCAACCAAAGCCGATATAATTCGTAAGTATTCAAGTGGTCGATTCCAGTTACATCCAACCAAGGACGAAATGAAGAAAATAAGTAAAGGTTGTAAATACCTCCGAGTTTATGTTTTGCTTCGGTAAAAACTTCTTCCCAGCTTGCTCGTTTCTCGGCATTCATAAAAGCTACCGATAATGTTTCCGTGCCTTCGCTGCAGTTGTCCAAGAAAATGAATCAAAAGTTAGTTCAGTTTTCAGCTTAGTTTAAGTAGATAAGTTGGAAATAGAACCTGGTGGAAATGGCCAGTTCCAGTGTTGCCAGATGAGGTTCAACCGTGGCTAGTTTTTCATTCATCTGGCGCTGTATCGACATGTGTAGGTCCTTGATGACGTCGTCGAGGCTCGAGTGCGGACTGTGTAGCGTCGATGCCAGCTCGCCCAGCTGCGCCAGCGTCGCCAGATCTTCTTCTAGGTGCTCCACGTCGCGCAGTGATCGCCTGTTGTTCTCGTCTTTAGCTGTCAAAAACCATCATGATAAAAACTTTGGAAATAAATATAACTAGACATATAAACATATAATTACAACATATAATATTGAGAGTCAAAACATCAATATATATATATATACAATGCACCAGGGTAGCTCTGTCATATGCGGTCATATCTCGGTTAGGTTAGGTTAGGTTGGGTTCAGTTAGGTATCAAGCCGCTTTACGTAAGCGACTGTTGAATGTACCACGTACCTTTGCAAATGTCCAGATCCTCCAAGGGGACTCTCATAAGCAGTTTGAACTTGTTGGCTTCCAAAGTGTTGGCGATACTACTGGCGAATGACCTGTTGGGTACAATTGGACCAATCAGTGTCTGTAACCCGAAGTTCTGGTAAAGGAAATTACGAAGATTTTTTGATGGCAGCGCCCCGTCTCTTGACGCTAGTGATGACGAGAAGGTCCGAGAAGAGAAACAACGCCCTCTCCTTGCGGGTGCCCAAAGCTGAGGGCATGGTAACAATATCGTGTCGCAGAAAGAGACGCTCGGGGGAGGCCAAGTTTCCCGGACCCAGTCCCTCGACTAGACTCTCCAGTTCCCGCAGAGTTGCCTGTTTTTGTTCGGCTCCCAGGGCTTCTCGTTCGACGCAATTGATCTTGACTGCCAGATCGTGGACTTCCTTCTGAGCCTCGATGAGCAGCGGGTGATCCGGGTGATCCCTGGGCGTGTGTTTCAGTAACATCTGCGGAGAAATGGAAATTTCTTCAATTGCAAGACAGAGAACTGTCGGACCAAATTGAGATGATGTACCTTAATGAGAAGCTCGTAGCGAGGGATGCGCTGCACGGGCATGATCAGCAGGGAATCCAGCGCCAATTTGCCTTTATGTTCGCGTGCCATGGCCTATTTTTTTTCAAAAATAAACTTATTCTTAAACAACAAAGACTATCCATAAATTTGAACCTCTCACATTAGCATAACAAGATAATGACAATGAAGAAACAGAGAACAGATACTGGTGAACTGTGTATATACTATGCGAAACTCGGAGAACCTACGTAGCCAGAACAAAAAGCTGAAGCTTTCATTAAAAACAGCAATGCAATACGAAAAGTTTCGCAACCAGCATTCCCCGTTTGGTAACCAACTTTGCTTGCTGCGTGTTAGCGCTGTGTGAAACTCTTTTTCGCTCATTAACCACAGTTTCAACGGGTTCTGATACTAATTCTGGCTAATTCGCTAGAACGTACGCTACATAGCACTAGTTGAAGACACGTAAAGCTATCGTTTTATAGGAAGTGGAAACTTACCCCGAGAAACTTGGCAAAGGCCGATTTGGCCTGGCAGGCAGCTTTGACGGCTTCCTTCGCATACTTCCAATGGTTGATAAAAGCCATGTACGTTTCGATCACATGTGGCTTCGTCAACTGCAAAATGACACCGGCGAATGAACTTGTCATGATTTTTTTCACTTGATGTTTGATTAGCATTACAGTTACTCAACGGAAATATCAAATACACCCGCACAGTAAAGGATAACGATAATGAAGGCTATTCCTAAATCTATAGTAGGCGTTTGGCAAGGCGTCACTTATGCAATGGCAGTAAAAAGAAGCACGTGTTCTACAATGTGCTATAAAAGGAGTGCTGGACTGATGAAAGAGAACTTACGGCTTGGAGGAAAACTCCGCCAACGCACTGCTTGGCATCCCATTTCTCCAAACGTTTGCGTAACTCCTCCAGAAAGACCTCGTGATGTGCTAACACGTCTGGAATCTTTAAACAGCAACAAGTTGGGATTAAACACAAGGCTTTGACAACTGCTTAAGCACAGATGAAAGAGTCAGGTAAGACATAATCACCTGATAGAAAATCTCATCGACTAATGAAGTCTCGACCAGTCCTGAGTACTCGGGGCTTTTCAAGGGCTGCAGGTACTTCTGTAATTGAAAAGCCAACCAAATAAGGAAACGGTTACACAGGATGGCTATTGCTATTCTTCTCTTTCAATTATTGTTTTTTTGTTGTTGTTGTTTCGTACCGTAACAAGGATCTGAAGAGACTCGACGTAGGATCGCTCGGTGTCGTAGAGTTCTCTAACGACGTGAGTGCGCGTGTCCTGGGGGCCCCCAAAGAGCCGCGGCAAAAGAAATAAACAAACCAATTAAGAGCAGGATTTTGATTGCGGGCGAGCTTATTATCCGCGCAAAGAGAGCACGAGTAGACTCAATTGTGTTTCTTGCCTGACACACAATGTTCCACTTATAGACTTTGGTTTATCAGCCAGAGGCTAAAATTAAACCCACTTGGCTACTAAGATTAGCTTTTTTCCTCGGCCGCTCAAAGTCAATCGCAATAAACGCATTCTATTTTGGGACAAGCAACAAATCAAACAGGAAATGCCGATCAATCGTTACACTCTTACTCTCCAAAACCTTAACGCGGCCTGTTCCACTACCTAGGCGACCTTGGCAGCGAGTAACCGGTTCCCCAACACCAACTGTCTCGTCATCTAAAAAGGCTTTTTTATTCGTACAATCATGTCTCTGAGATCGAAGATAAAACTGGTCACGAGAAGTTAACAGCGAGACTTGTCCTTTCAAACGTGCGTGGGACGCGAATTCGCATTATTTGAGGAGACAAAAGGATGGATGCTGACGTACAAACTTCGAACCCAAATGCTAAGCAAACGGATAAAGTAACTGAAACAGCATTAGGTTAAAAGGCCAAAGCGGCGCAAATTTTCAAATTCGACTCCTATTTCTTCATCTTTCATAAAATTCACTTTCCATTTTCAAAAGAATGTCTCGTTGTATCTGGGTGGCTAACTCGCCTAGGGTTTTGATAATACATCCCGGAAAAAGCGTTTGCAGCGCGTTAACTCAGATTTGTCCGGTACAGTGAGCTTATGAAGCCTTTTCCCTTGCGCTTGAATCGATTCGACGTCAGCCTCACTGCACATCGCAGTGACGTTTGTATGTCCAAACACAGGGAAACTGAAATACTAAAAAAGAACAACAGAAAAACAAGCCAACCGAGTGCAAAATTCGATCAATAATTCATCAGCATTCTAGTGAGTTAACAGTCGAACAAACGTCAATGGTAACTACCCACAATACGACCGTGTTTCGTCAGATGTTTACGCTTTTCTTCCTCAAAACGGGGCCTTTCCGGTCTTGCGGATGCGAGAGAGAAAGAAGCTTTTTAAGCAAAACCTGCGCTAGAATGGTGACAGCAGCTACAAAAGTAACTTCGCAAGAAGCAGTTAGTGTAAAATAGGCCATTTAGTATGGTAGGCGCGAGGTTTAGGCTTTAACGGTGCTTACTCTTCCTTGGAGTTGGTTGCCTAGGAGAGGAAGAACCCCTGTCAAGGACGCAAAATGTAGGTCTCCCTCGGCGTCGTTCAAGTCGAGTGATCTGGAGCGCGATTCGCGCACGTTTTGGTTATTCCTTGGCTCGGGAATGGTGCGGGCTATCACTGAGAGTCTTCGTTTATTCCCCGTTTCGCTGGAAACGACCATGTTGAGGCTAAATTGCCAATTCTGAGAGCGTCAGCGATTCTGGGGGACACTGGTCATTCAGTCAACTAAAAGGACCAGGCTGACGTTGGTTCTGTTATATCAATTGTTAGAGACTGCCTGTTGTCGGATGAGGCCGTTTTGTTTTGGTATAGGGAAACAAGCGCCGGCGCCTTTCCTTTGATAGGAACAGCGCATGTTGATCCAAAGCATAGCAGACTCATTTGCTTTTCACCAAATTCCCTGCTTCGAGTGCAGAGCAGCGATTCCCCAATTGTGTCTTCTATGCATGAGGCACAACAAGCGTCTGTTTGATCAAGTTGTCAACCCCTGCGGGTAGCAAAAGAGAGAAACTTCTGAAATAACACGCAACGGCCACCTCAGTGAGTCGAGCCAAGTCATGAGAACTATATATAGAAGCTTAAACAGCGGTGGAATGGGAGCAACTAACCAACTTCGTCTTTGCCAATGGTAATACATGTCAATAGCAACTCGATTCTCTGCGCTGAAATGTCCCTAACAAGATATTTTAATTACCGCGCCATCAATCCCCACCCTCTTATGTGCGATGCCCTTACAGTAGCATTCGACCCGACACAGCAGCGATGCTCTTGTATACTTGGCAAGGTGTTCAGTCAAGTGAAGGCGCAACAGTTGGGACAGCTCGGTTATTACGAGCCCTTTTGTTTTGCCAAAGAAAAAGTTTAAATATAACGCGAAGACGTGAACGCATCTAATTCATTTTCAGGTTGTTTCTCGACGTCTTCCAGTCAACGTGTAGAACGGTGGCGCGCCCACTCGCAAAGTTTTAGTTTAAGACAAAAAAGCAATCTACAAGCCTCTGCTTTCGGCTAAATTAAGATCTCTCTTCGAAAGATACACATGTAGCACTAGGCCATCCCTAGTATGTAGGCCACGTCTTCAGTCCCCAAACCTTTGAAACGTCTCAACTGTTTTAAGACGACCAAGTAAATTTGGGTTCCTTCAAAAATTGTTTAAGACCAACAGATAAATTCAATATTCCTATCAAACTGGGGGTTCTAGACGGGGAAAACTATCAAATTCTGCATCTGGGTAACGTCCAAGCGAGGGATGGTGAATGTCAAGACGGTTGTAGTTTCTCGCGGCTGTTTGGTCAAACTCTCGCAATGAAGAAAACACTCGGCCAAGGTGGCACATGCCAGTTTGATAAACCCTGGGCTGTATGAGTCATCAAGTCCGCTTCCTTCTCTCTACCAGCAGATAGTACTTGGGTTTCTATTGAAATTATTATGAAAAGTTTTGTATACTTACGCGATGTCGTTTAAAAGAAGCTGCTCGCGTAACTGAGATGTTGGTAGCATTGGTGTCTCCTCGGTGGCCTTCGTTTTCCATGGTTTTAATCGCTTTGTTAACGCTATTCGCTGAGGCTAACTCGACAAGTTCGGGTTCATCCTCTGACGTAAATCCGCCCTCGTTGCACATGAGATGACTGGGGCTGGACGACGTTCGCTGATGAGAAACCGTTATAGTGCCGTCCAAACGCCCGCTACCCTTAGTCACTTGAGAAGCGACAGTTACTTCCGATTTGCTGCTTGCTGTTTCCAAATCACCATCAGAGAAGACGTACGGTATATTGGCGCTAATTTTTCGTTTTGGAAGTGTTCTTGACTGGACTTGAGTGGTGTTGACTGCTAGCGGAGACGTAGTATTGTAACCGACCTTCAGCTGGGAGTCATCCAGTGAATGGGAGTGTGAGTGGATACTAGGCAAAGGAAGTGAGTTTTGACGTGCACTGGGCGTTAGGAAGCTGGCCACATTATCTGGAGAGGATGCGACAAGTGCAACAGGCGAGGCGGGGCTCACTGGACGAGGAGAACTGGACTTGGCCTCGCGGTTGCGTGGACATAGCTCTCGAAGAAAACTCAGATCCTCACTGCGTTTTGTATACAACTTGCCGATTTCCGATTTGTTCATTTCAGCTTCAAGCATCTCGCCGTACGGGCCTCGCAGTGGGCGCCGTTTCAGCCCGTAACGTCGGGGTGTTTGCGGGCTTCTCTGAGTTCCCTTTTCTGAAACTGTATCCGTTTCAGAAGGGAACGAGAATGGAGAGACGCTTCTAAAAGGAGTCACTGCCGGACTGCGATTTGAAAAAGATGCCTCGTTATTTGAGGTAGTTAAAGTGAGGTTTCGAGATACAGTCACGCGAGATTTACAACTCTCTCTATCTTTTGGATCGGTCTCAAGAGATTTTGACAAATTGGGCTCCGCATGGTCTTCATTCTTAGACTCGGCATCATCTTTGGGATCGGTTATTTTTTCTTCAGGCTGGATCTCGTTGAAATGCACTCCTTCATCGACGGACACAAGAGACGACCCGTTTTCAGCAGGGTCTTCTTGCGGAAGACTGCTTTGGGTATCGCCCCTCGCGTTATTGTCATCACCGGTGTCACTAAAGTATGACTCCTGACTAAAAAGACACTCCGTGTCTGACCCATTCGAATCAAGAGGTGCAGTTTTGTCTAAGATATCAACATACGTATCAGAGGAAATGGAGCCACTAGTTGCCAGATGGCTATCAGCCAAGGAACCAATGCTCAGCTGAGGTGAAAAAACGAAGCTTCTCCTGTTGTCGCACCCAGGTTCCGCCATTTCATTCGTTCTTGCTTCCGTATTAGTATCCACGAGGCTGTTATTATTGCTCTCTTTACAGTGCAGAGCATTGGCTAATGATCTAGAACTATTAGATTTGGTGCACATACCGGAATCCACCCCTAAAAGAGGCTCAATTAAACAAGAACTAGGACGACGTGCAAACGGTGCTCCTTTTGCTTCCAGCAAGACCGTTTGCTGCTCATTCGATGTAAGGTGCCCGTCAGACTCAGCGTACAAGCCTGTGTTTGGAGTATCTGGGCTGCCAGTTTCCAGAGTTACGTTAGAGTCTGACTTTGGGAAGAAATCGGAGTCGGGGACACATCCCTCGTCCGATAAACTAGAAGTGCTCTCTCTCTGACCGGCGTTAAGTCTTAAAGCTTCCGTTAACCAAGATCGAGGGGTCACTTCCGGCGCTGTCGTTGTAATCTCCTTACAGCCCACTGGAACGTTTTGGTCAATTGCAGTCAACCTTTCTAGCAAAGGTGCGTCTTCTGAAGAGAAATTCTCTTCGCTGTCTGCGTTAGACTGTCTGTTTGACACTTTTAACCGTAGAAGATGATTATTAAGCTCGAGTAGATCTAATACAGGTAGCGGTTTATTTGACTGTGCACTGTCACTGTCTTCCTTACGAAGGGTGCTATCCGTGCTGACCGCTTCATGAGAGAGTGCAGGCGCCAGAGGACTGAGCCGTATCTCCGCAGCTACAGAAATTTCCGTGCTTTCGTAGTCGCCAATTTCTATAGATTCTGATGAAACTAAGTTGGTTTTCTCAATGGGGTTTGTTACCTCCACGTCTTTTAAGGCCACGAGCATTGTATCCTCTTCCTGTTCGTCAGTTTTCATGGAAACTAAATCACTCTCTAATTTCAACTGGCTCAGTATCCCCGCGTCACGGTCGGCGAGCATCTCTGGGTTACCAAATGAAGGCAGACTTTCATCTATGACTGGTTTTGCATCACTGGATGAACACGTGCTTGCATTACAAGTTTCAACTTGCATTTCAGCTGTACTCTTAACGTCCTCTGTTTTCCTGCCAGGCGTAACAGCTTGAAGAGATGGCGCGTCATTTGCAATATTGTTGCACATGCTGCTAGACGTCTCGTGTAAATCCTCGACCAGCGAGAGCAATTCAGTTCGATTTTCGTTTTGGCTAGGCACTTTACGTCTCGGTAAAGTGGCCGAACCTGAAGGTAAGACAGGTGTACCGTCGCGCCCAATACTGTAGGTGACAGGTTTTAAGGTAATCGATGTCCTGGGTCTTCTGTTGTACGTTCCGTCTGCCCCAACATCAATTTGGGAAAAGGAGGCACTTCGAAAAGGAATGGTTCTTTGGTGATATGTACCTACAAGGATCTTGGGGTTGAGTTTGGACAAAGTTAACTGAGAATCGTCAAATATGTCAGTTTCCTTGTCGTCGTTAGTCGTCGAGCCCTTAGAGTGATCACTCCCATAAAGGCCTTCTCGTCGCTGTAGGTCTGTTGACTGGAGTGAAAACAGAGTTGGCCGCACTGTGTCCGTATTGGGATTTAAAGCTTTATCCTTCGGTGCGTTCTCGTTATCCGAGCGATCGGCACTGGAATCGTCTGCTGGCGCTGAATTTGAAACTGCCGTCCCCGTTTTCGATGAAAACGGAGCCAAATCAGCAGTAGATGTAGCAGAATCCTTTTTATACTTGACAGACTTTTTGCGTTCTGACCGCGTTCTAGGGTTTCGTGGCGGGGCCACCGGTAAAGGAGGCAAGGTGGAACACCGTTGGGGCTCCTGCGAAGATGGTGCTGGGGGCGGTGGTGGTGGTAATGGTAGGTGAAATTTAATTACAGAGTTGGTTGTCGACGACGACGACGAGGACGATGACGAAGATGATGACGGTCGAAGCCTTTCTGTAAGCTCACGAAGCTTCTCAACTTTGGAGCTCTTAAATTTCGCTCGTTGGCTAGTGGAGACTGGTTGGGAATTTGAAACGGGGCGCTCCATGCTGTACGCTCGTCGATCCCGTAACTCGGTTCTATGAGGAACGTGTCGGTCGCCTGAAGCACCTATCGCAGGAAACTCCACAGTACTTGAATTAAACGCAGTTCCTGCTTGTAGTTCACTGACATTGTCGTTCTTTGTAATGTTAGAAGGAGGCGGAAGTACTCCAGAACAAGCCACAGTTTTCGCAGTATCATCGCCGATCAATCCATGACGCCTGGATGATGATTTGTTGTCTGTTGCTTTGGCTTCGCACCCACCCAGATCACGATCGTGCGGTCTAGGTTTCGCATTTGTTAAACAAATGGGCGACTCGATACAATGTTTATCCATTTCGATGAGCGGTACACTTTCTTTTTCACCCAGTCGGTTTCCTGTAGCGTTGGGTTTGGGTAAATGGTTTTGGTATCTTTGTTCGTCTTCTTTGGCAGAATGGCAAATGCAGTGAAAACGACCAGTATTTGCGTGTTGTTTGTTGACAGCTGGGATTGAATCACTGCAGGCCGAACACTTCGAGTTGGTTACGTCACGTTTGAGGTTCTTAATACTTTTATCTGCAATAAGCGGTTCAAATGACTCCTGGGCCCTGTAGATTTGCTCGTCGAGTTCACTCGTAAAGGTCGAGCTGCGAGAATTGCCGTCAAAACAAAAATCTAACAGAGCGGGGCCAATACGACGAGCACGTGGCAAACCAGAGGAATCTGGTTTTGCAGAAGAGCATTGTTTTGGCTGACCTCTAGATGGGTTTAACAACAAAGGACTCTGCTGAAGAGGAGCACATGAATCATTTTCCGCAGGCACCGAACACACTGATTTCTCGTCGACGGTAGGCAGACGGTAACTAGGGAGCGAACGCTTGGAAAACAGCGAAGCCGAAGGCGGGTGGAGGGATCGCCGCGACGAGTGGGAGGCTGAGGCCGTCCCAAAACAAGGCGCCGGGAAACTAAAGATAACACCTTGGTGGTAGGTGTGAGGCCAACGTGGACTGCGACCGGGGAAAGAGAAACTATATTTAGAGCTGGGCGAATTGGCAGGGCTTGTCGCGTTGGGTGGCTCATGACGACTGATCTCTTCCATCGTAACACAACTGAACATTTCCTGTGCTTCCTCAACGTAACCAGAGGTGGCGCCACGTCCAGTCAACGCCGATCGAGTTTCATGCCGTGTGCTCGAATCCAAATCTCCGTCGACCCTGGTCAGATTAAACACCCTGCCCGCTCGACGTTTCGATAGAGGGAAATTCAACGAAGCCTCCATATTCTGCGCCCTATATTACTCACTTTGGAGAAATACTGTTAGCGAATGGAGTGGAAAGTATGCTTGCTTTGGACCTCTTGTTGACAACTGAACTTGCGTGAAATTCAGTCGTGCTCAGTAGTTTCATTCCTATACTCGCCTGATAGGAAACTGACGTCGACGACTTAACTTTTCTGCCTACTTGTTATCCAGTTGTACAGCAGCTGCATAGCACTGGCTCGGAAAGGTCTTTGAGATGGCGATTCGTCAGACACTGGAAGCACACTACGGGACACCAACAAGGCAAGTAAGGTTTTCTACCTGTCCCTTCGACCACGTGACCCAGTGGCGACGGGCCGCTCCTCTGGGGCGATTCTTCCCTGCGACTGGGTGCACCATGGAAGCTCAAGTGAAATCTGTGCTTTTCCTCGATCGGGCATAAGGATCCCGAAGAAAGTTGCCAATAATGCAAAAGACCTCCACTCCCCATCACTTGTCCCGACAGCCAAGCCTATACCCGGAGTCGAGGGTTCGCTGCTGTTGTATTTCCAATCCAGATATAACTCGTTTTCTGACTTTTATACATCCTCCTCTCTCATAACACATAAGCGTCTCTGCCCTGGAGATATATGCTAAACGGAGGGCGCCGACCACGAGAAATCAACCGTAAGTTATACGAAGCTGTCTGATTAAAAAGCTGACCTTCGCAAAGTGAGGGGGAAAAAAATAAGTTCTCTCCCTGTTCAGCATAACGATACGCATGATGAAGCCTCCATTTAAAAGATGCCAAGTCACCGAAGACAAAGGAACATTCTACCGATTAACATTTCTGTGTCGGGTTCCTTCAGTTTTTTCTTGCTGAAGAAAGTCGTGCTTTAAATCAATCATGGCAGTAAATTTGCTCACAGCTTGCCTCTTTGCACCTACTGCATTTTACCAAAAGAGATAACGTCTTTGGTTCTCAGATTGGTATTTACTACCTCTGTTTTTTTCCTCTTCAGAGACCTTTGAATGAGAAATTGAAATCTCTGCTTCTATATCCGTGCATATAACTTATTGGACGTTATCTGCTCGAAACCGAGTGCCTCCCGCCCGAGCGTATTACCAAATGCAAATCGTAAAATGACTCACCAGAATCACGCCGTTTCTCTCTCTCTCTGTGAGAACAGGAAAAAAGCAATCGATTTCCCTGGCAATATTTTTTTTTGCTAAAAAAAGGCCCTGCATATGTCCTATTCGGCATAGAACCTGTATCTTTTGCTGACTCTGTTACACAAGTCCATATATGGTTAGGGCCCCTCAAGGCAAGTGAAAAGGGTCAGATGAAGAGGACGTCAAGCTTGCGTGATTGTGGGCTCTACCGTATTCATTCATTTTTCACCTTTAAAAAGTCTTTTGAAGCCATAAGAATTCATTTAGTCTCAAGAATGACGAATGAGGCTTTGGCTTTTTACACCACACTCAACCCCTTTCTGTATGGCTGCTTTGAACGTTGAAATAGCCGGATCGCTTACGCCCATATACGTTTTAGGAAAAAATCAACATCAAGGCTGTGAACTGCTGTAGGATGTTGGATAATAAACACAAATTTTTTACTATATAAATAAATTTACCAAAAAGCTAATAGTTTGTATTAAACGTTAGTAGTTCTTTAAAAATCCGCTAGATGCTAGGCCTATCATTCGACTAGTAGATTCTCGAACGGTTGCTTTTCTGGCTTGGAATCCAGTAGGATACAATTTCATGGCCGGTCTGGGTACCACGCTCTGACATTTGGTCAACGATAAAAAATCATACTATCAGAGGGTTTGTTTTGATCTTTAGTGGATTTCGTAAATAGCAGAGAACCCGTAAAATGGTTGATTACAGTAAATGGAAAGACATTGAGGTATTTTCATACATAATTATGTCGATTTTTGTTTGTTTGTTAAAAATCGTTTGTTGTTTTCCTCTCTGTATGGAAATTAGATTTCCGACGACGAGGATGACATTCACCCCAACATCGATACCCCGTCCCTGTTCCGCTGGAGACACCAGGCTCGCGTCGAACGCATGGAGGAATTCAACCGGGAGAAGGCCGCCTTGCAGAAATCTGTGGCCGAGTAATTTTAAGATTTGCCTTTGTCTCTTTGATTTCCCCTATTCGTCGTCAACCATTGTTTTCTGCACAGACAGCAGAAAAAGTTCAATGAACTGAAATCAGCTGCAAAGGACGACGCGCAACTTCAGAAGGATCTCGAAGCCGCGGAGAAGAAGCTTTCCGAGCTGAAAGTAAAGGAAACCGAGCTGCTGAAGAAAGAAAAGGTTCCATATAGGTTGGGAGTCATCAGTGTAGCTGGTGCCAATCACAATTGAATTTTTGGTTTCAGCTAATGCCCTGGAATGTCGACACAATCAGCAAGGAAGGTTTCTCGAAAACGGTCGTCAACGTGCCGGCCGCCCGCAAGAAGGAGGAGCTCTCTGAAGAGGAACGTGAAAAGAAGACGAGAGAGTTTTTCAAGAAGTACGAAAAGGAATTGAAGAGCTACGGCATGTTCCGTAAGTACGACGACAGCAAGCGCTTCTTGCAAGAGCACCTGCATCTGGTCTGCGAGGAGACGGCCAATTACCTCGTCATCTGGTGCATCAATCTGGAGATGGAGGAGAAGCACGAGCTCATGGAACACGTGGCGCACCAGTGCATTTGTATGCAGTTCACCCTGGAGCTTTCCAAGCAGCTGGATGTTGATCCGCGGGCCTGCGTCGGTTCTTTCTTCACGAAGTAAGTCAGTCGGATGTTTCAAAATGTCGAAAAATATCAATTACTTTTTAAAATTTGACAGGATTCAGATGGCGGACGCAGAATATCGCAAGGGCTTCGAAGACGAGCTGTCCGCGTTCAAGGACAGAATCCGCCGCAGGGCTGCCGAGAAGCTGGAAGCCGCAATGAAGGAAGTTGAGGAGGAGGAACGGCAGAAACGACTCGGACCTGGGGGTCTCGACCCCGTCGAAGTATTCGAGTCTCTTCCCGACGTACGTATCACAGTGACCTCAATTCCATTTCTTAATTTCACAGATCATGTCTATTTGCAGGCTCTTAAAGATTGCTTCGAGAAGCAGGATATTCCTTCACTGCAGCAGGCCATTGCCACCATGCCCGAGGAAGAAGCCCGCTACCACATGAAGCGCTGTGTCGACTCGGGACTCTGGGTTCCCGAGGCCAACAAACAGACCGAAGCATCCAAGGCCGACTAATTCATGGCGAATACTGACCCTTCTAATTTCCTTTTTTTTTAAATTACAAATTCCTTATCTTCCCGTTGTGTAAATTCTTGTCTTAATCAACATAAAAAACCGAGATCAGTCCAGAATCAAGTCACGTTATCTTGATTGATTAGAAATTCAGAATGACATGAGACGCGCTGGGGTTTGCTGACTTGTATTGATCAAAAGTCCCCGTTTATTTCAAACTGTCTTTTTATTTTTCAGTTTTTTTTTTCCTCTAAAAAGGGCCCGTTCCTCACTGTCATACCTACCTTGCTTCAAGCAATACCTACCTCGCTTTAAAAAAAAGAAAGCTTCTCAGACAATATCAAATTCAAACCAAAAAGGAAGAAATAATAATAATAATAAAAAAAACACGCAGGTAGTGATCTCTGGAGGACCGCGGGACGACAAGTGCGAAATAATTGGGAGCATAATTTTTTGCAGTGAGAGAAATTTTTCAAGTTAAAAAAACACGGATTTGCTGTTGATGTTTTGTTTTCCGCGATCAATATGCACCTTCCTCCTCCTCGTACTGCGAAGGATCCTCTTCGTACTTGACGTTGTTGGCATCGTACTGATAGTCCTGATCGTTGTAATCCTGCGAACCGTAGTCGTAATCTGCAACGGGGGGAAAAGAAACAAGATTTAACGTGAATAACTTTTACTGAATAAAAAATTATACGCAATTCAAGATTCAACAAGTCTATACAAAATAAGTGAATATTTTTGGCCAAACCGGTATTAATAATTCTCCAATAACATTAAACGGATTTAAATTAATAAAAAAATTGATTATAACATTATCCAGTAAACTTTCGTACCGTCAACAGGTTCTTCTTTGACGCGGACCTGGTCAGCTCCGTCTTCCCTGGAATAATCGCGTCTTTCACGTTCCCTAATAAAATGTAATACCAAAATGATGAAAATACTCAATAAACTCGATGTAACGACACACAAGTAATTAAATAAAACAAACAAAACGGTAATTTCATAACAGAAGAAAAATTCAAAGAACCATCTGCTGGTTAATTCAAGTAACATTTTATTTGGAATTTACAAATATAATTTATAAATACATATATTTAATCAAATTATATTATCCAAATAATACCTTTAACATGAAATGATTATAATTTAATGAGAAGGAAATTAAAATTAATAGAGAATGAAGTGACAGACAGTTACATGAATTGAAAAGGAAATTCACCTGTCTCGATCCCGGCGCTCCTTGGATCTACTCCTGCGCCTTTTACGCTCACGATCCTTATCGCGTTCCTTGCCACGCTCGCGGTCCTTATCCTTATCCCTGCGCTCCTTGTCCTTGCGATCGCGGTCCCGGTCGCGATCCTTGTCCCTGCGGCGTTCCTCGCCGTTGGTCGGCAACTCTCCCATGATGGAAACGTCGCGATCCTCGCTCCTCCTGCGCTTCCTCTCACGACTATTTTTCCAAATTAAAAAAATCGTTATATTAGAATATAATACAATCATTACTGAATTTAACTATCCATTTATGAAAAATTAGATTATTAAATTACATAATCAAGTCAAGAGTCAAATTTGTCAACTATCCGTCAACTACCAATCAACTATCACCCCTATCAGTCAGCTACTAGTCAACTACCAGTCAATTATTAGTCAACTATCAATCAACTACTAGTCAACTAGTCAAATTAGTCAAGAGTGAAATTACCTGCGAGATCTCCTCTTGCGTTCGCGATCCCTGGACCGGGATCTCCTCTTCTCCCCGCGGTCCCTATCGCGTTCCCTCTCCCTGTCCCGGTCGCCGTGACGCTCACGATCCCTCTCCCGTTCCCTTTCGCGGTCCAGGTACCTCTGTCGTTCCCGCTCATTGTCCTCGCGTCCGGAATGTTTCACGTTGACATCGGGTCCACCGCGTCGAGTTCCACCCAATCCTCCACCTAAACGTCGAGGTAGCCATCCTGGAATTAAAAATAAAACAAACAATTAGCGTCAGGATCGATTGTGTCCAACATGCAAATTTTTTTCTTCAATATTCTATTTTTAAAACTTTCTGATGTGAATTACCTTTGACTGTACGAGCTCTTTCGACGTCGACGAGAACTCTGCGGCCATCGATTTTCTTACCGTCAGCGTGTTTGTAGGCAGCTGCAAAAACCCGAGGAGGCCAAATCGGTGGCGGAAGGGCGGGAAAATTCAATCATTAGTACAGGGGAAAACCCTCGGAAAAAAACGCCGGTAGGGGCTAGCAGTACCTACCCTCTCCCTCTCTCTCTTCAACTGTAACTCCTTTCATTCATTTCTTTTTTTCTGCACTCACTTTTGTACGTGTGTGTGTCCAAAAAGATTGCGACGCGAGCCGATAATTAAATCTAATTTCAACTAATTACACTAATGGATTAGTTCGTGGCGTCCACTTACAGTTTCATTTAAATCGTTGGATGATTTAAAGAGAAAAAAAAACGTCGAGAATGCAGAGCAACTTACCCCGACATACTTACAAATTACTGCAGCGTTTACGCCGACTACTTGGGCAAAGTCGAAATAAATCAAAAGTAGAGGGGGAACAATAGTCATGATGATGATGGTGATGATAGAATTGCAATAAAAGTTACCCGTTAAAAAGGAATCTAATAAGAAAATTGGTAAATAATCTTACCCCAGACAATACAAACCTAGCCATTTCTTTGCCCAATTTCTTTTTTCTCTAAGTAAACGTGAGGGGGGAGGGGTCTCGAAATCTATGGAGCAGCCAAAGATGATGTAGATATCATATTAGATAATTAACTTTAAAGTATTTCCCAGGGAAAAAAAACGAGAGAATGTATCGAGTCAATGGTGGCCAACGAGATTTTACCGCATCTCGTCGCCATAGTAACGCTCCTGTTTGACTTACAATGCATATCCCGCTCGTGTTCATATTCGATGAAAGCGTACCCTCGTGGTTTACCGGACTTCTTATCGTGTGTCAAGATAATCTGCAATATAAATTGAATTATAACGGTATGTTATTAAATTACAATTAAGGTTTAACCTTCTTAATGGAGCCGTACGCTTCGAATTCCCTGCGCAGTTTCGATTCGGACGTATCGTAGTTCTGCAAATACAATCCAAGTGTTAATTTAATTTAATTTTTTAACTTAAGGTAAATATGAGAACGTACAATACGGGCGATGAAGAGCGTCTTGAACGGGTCCATCGTGGCCAGGGCACTGCTGTGCGGGTCCCCTATTTTAATTAACAAAAAGAGAATATCAATCTGCACGTTACACACGCAATGACAAACTTAACCGAAATCGATAAAACTTACACATGGCAATTTCCTGTTCCAGTTTATAGGCCACTTGCTCGGCTTTCTCTCGTCGTTTGCGCTCATAGCGCTCCTCCCTGGTTTCGGCTCTCGTCGGTGGAGGAGTATCCTTGGGATCCTACAGGATTTTTTTTTTAAATAAGAAAAACGATTAATAAAGAGTTAGCCTTGACCCGGTGGCTTTTGGTTCTTTGCCTCATTTTTTCAAAGTTTGATAATAATGACATAAGAAAGAAGACTGGGGGGAGAGAATGAGAACCGTCGCGTAGACACGCCAGAAAAAGTCAAACAGGCGCGGTAAGCATGAAACGATCGCCAACGCCGAGTCATGCAAACCAGTGGAACTTCTATCAAACATGAAACACGTAATACACAGGTACGCAACACCTAGGGCAGCCAGTGTTTTTGTGACCACTCCGAGTGCTGGACTGTCACCATGAGAGGTTCGAACAGCCCTTAGGGGGAAGCAGAGGGACCAGAGGAACGCGATGCACCGGGCCCAGGCGGGCATCGGGCAGCCGCACCGGCCCCGTTTCAAGAAGAATAAGAAAGTAGCGCCAGCGTTCATCAAGTAACATTGCCAATCAATCAATTTTCCGATTTTTACCAATAGTAACTTATTTGAACGGCCAGCTTGTTAATGACAGAAAACTGATTTCAAAATCCTGCCACGCTGTCCGTTTACTCACGACTTTTACGAACGCGACGGTACCGCAACGAAACGTCGGTCTAGCATTCCATTCCAATTGATTAATATGCCACGTTTTGTACGTAACATAACTTGTATACGTGTTTACCTCGAATAAGTCGACGTATTGAGCAATGCCTTGGTAAGGAACGCGTTTCTTCTCGTGTGTAAGCTTCTCAGCCGGTGGCAAGTAGGGTAACGGGTCTCTGGGCGCAAACAGCGCCAGTAGATTTGGAGGTAAGAACTGCGTCATGATTGCCTTCCTACCCTGGCGTCAATAATCTGACGGTTACTAGGCTGAAAAAGGGTAGTTATAATGGAAATGTAAAGCCAAATAGCCACGCTGTGATCGATGCACGAGTCTCAACTGTCGGCCATATTACTCGCACAACAGCTTGGGTCGTCGTCAGCTGGGAAGCTACAGTCTTTCTACTGGCAGAACAAATGACGAACGCCGCGCGCATTTTGATTTTGAAAAAATTATTTTAAGGCGATTTGTAATTATTTATACAGACATTTACACGCTAGCTTTTAATAAGATAAAAGTTAGTTAATGGCAAGGTTAAGGGTATTATCTTCACTGTCGCGTGTATTATTGACTTTTACAGAATGTATATAGAATCGACTACTTGAGCGCGAGCAGCTAAAGGGGGGAGGGATGGGATGCGGGAATTGATCCGGGCTGCGCACGCTGTTAACCATTATACAGCAGCGCTTAGTACCGCACTGCAGCATCGACCGCAGAGCCGTACGAGCATTCCTGCAATATCTCAGACAAAGGGTCGGAATTTATCTAGGAGGCCTTTGGGACAGAAAAGGCAAAGTAACAAAAAGCATACGGTAGTGTGAATACAATAATACATCCTCAGCAAAAACACTTAGTCTTTAATACGAAAGGGAATGAATGATATCTACTCAATAATATATCAACCACGGTACACGTTATCAGCAAAGACAGGCCGTGAAATTTGACTGCTAAAAGACGCTACACCTCGTTTATCTTAGCACTTGAAAAGAGCCAAAATAAATACGAGACAGACCACGCGGGTTGCCGCGCTATAATTTGTCTCGGTGCAGAGTCGTTGGCGTCGGAACCATTGGGGCGATCAGTGCGTCTAACAATGTTTCAAGTGAAAAAGGGCGCACAAAAGAGGCGCCGTCATTTTTCCTCCTTAAGTCATAGCGTACAGCTGTTTGCCTGCAAAGTGATGCTGGCGTCTTGTGCATGTAGTGTGTTGCTATAGCCTGGGACCTTCTCGGCGTCTTTTGTATAGCGTCTCTCTCTATCTTTAGGTTGTGTCTTGTTAATTTCTTTTCCAGTGTTTCTTTTTCGTGCGCCCCCAATTTGCGTCGAGAAACGCATAGCGAGATGCTTTTTCGGCCTGCTCGTCACCCCGCGTGCCTCTCAGCGATCTTTTGTCAAAGAGGAGATTAGGAATGACTGCGGCCAGTCTACGTCGAATCGAAGTTTGACATATTCTCGGCAAGCTTTTACAGCAGCTTAAACCTGTCCAAGGAAAATGTTACGGGGCGACGTGTTTGTTTGAACCTGTCAGACTTGTGTGTTTTCAGTCCGGTTAACCTAACGTGCATAGAATCTGTTTATTATACGCTGCGATGGTTTGTTTGTTTTTGTGTGCTTATCGTGTGCTACTACCCTGGTTCGAATGACAGAGCAAACTGCCTGGAAAAGTCAGTGGCAGAGTCCAGGGTGGAAAAAAAACGTCCATATACGAAGGCACAGCTTGGACAGGCTTTACCTTCACGGCAATCAAACAAACGGCGACTGTAGCTTTGCTCATCTGGTGGCCTTTTTTGTTCTCTTTTCTACTGAGCGGCTGGCTAGTCCCTCCCACCTTGGTGGCTCAGAGCCTCCCTTTAAACCAACCAAAATAGAAACGTGTGGCGGTAGCAAATGAACGTCTCCAGTCCAGGAGCAGCTACAGAAGAAGGGTATCTTCCGCTGGCAATGCAGAATCGCCGAGCATCTCAGTCCCGTGTCAAGACTCTTGGTCGCAGTTGCTTCGCTATTCTTTGCAGACGACATGCTTTGGCCACCACACTGCACTAGGCACCCGTCGCTCATACACAACATGCTATCTTTCTGACCCATCTACTTCAATATGGCAGATTACGGGTGATTCAAGTTCCGTGTCGTTTGGAGTAAACCCAATTGCACGAGCATCATGTGGCAAAGTGGTGGGATGGGAAGTAGTGGACCAGCCGGTGCCCACGGTCCTCCTACTGGATCAACGACCTGGAAAAAACTGATTGGAGTGTGGGATAAGAGAAACAAGACATCGCACAAGCAGCAAACTGAACGGCGTGTTTCCTCTCTTGATTCCATTGATCTCACCGGGTAAGCTGCATTCTCGCTTTCCCCGACAACTCAAAAGGTCTTTCATAGCATCAGCTTAGAAGCGATTCCAGTAAAACGTTTCTACATACTCAACTTTTAGCATTTGCCTAATGATGCGCTAACTTTTTCCGGTCAATTGAAGCAAAAAGCAGGCGTGTCTATTTTAACAGTTGATCACAGCTCTATTATTTCTATTCTTAGGAAGTCTTGTGTGTCTTTTTTCAGGTTCTTTCTTGTTTCTCTTGTTTACTCTTAGTACTTTTTTCCCCTTGCCCAAATCTTTCAGGCCCCATTACGTACCGTGTTTCAAACTACACGCAGTCGACAATCTATCTTATATGAATAGCGACGGAAATACCTGAGAAATTTTTCCTTACAGCTAAAAGCAGGACCACTCCAACACCCAGGCTGGTCGTTTGTTTTGCAGTCATACTTGGCAACCTACGAAAGCTTTATGTTTTAAGGAGTCGTCATAAAAAAAGATAATTAATGAGTAAAAACGACAGTTGGAACTAGTTGGCACGAGACGTAAAACACGGTGTTCCAAAAAGTAGGCTTGAAAATTTCGAATATCATCGGTATTTTGTACAGAGACGATATTACACTGAAGGTACGAATTACTTCAAGGATACAAGCTTACACGGCCCCTCTCAAAGCCCATGCAGCTAAACGGGAGTGAAGGCGATACCGGTTGAGAATTCAGACGCAATGCGACAAATGTGGAACCCTCATTGCGTTATCTATAGACTGCACTTGTCTGCGGTAGTTTCCCATACCGACGACATTCCTGAATATATCTTGCGTTGCTTCAGACATGGTTCTTCTTTACATTTCTATGCAAATTAATGATTAGGAAAGCTGGTTATCCTCTGGAAGAAACGAGAAAAGTCCAAGTTTTAAATGCATCCACCTTTGATATCGATTTAGTCATCCAAGTTTCGTAGGTATTCCTTTTCACCAGCTGCTGTTCTTCGCCACCGCCAGATGGCGTTAGAAGAACGGCAGTTGACTCCCGCGGTGTAGGGTCAAGGTTCTGACTGAGACGGCATTACCCACTGCAAGTGGACAAGACATGCACCCAAGGAAGAACAATCTACCCGATATGCAAGAATCAAGTCTGATAACAGTATTGTTAAAACTCCTGATAAGTTAGAAAAAATAATAATTAAAAGCGTGGTCCGACTTGTAGCTCCTTCGTATCTGTCAACACCTCGATGAAAGGTATTTTTTCTACGCGAGCCCTGTCAACCTCTGGCAAGGCGGGCGAAGCTCGAGAAGACAGCAAAGACACGAGAAAAGCCGCTGCCTCACATTTGTTATTCTTGCTAGATTTTCAGAGAGGCGCGATAGCAAGTTCTTCTCTCGAAGGCGTCTTAACTTTTGCTACAGCTACGGGACACGTTTACGCGTGCATCGACAATTGTCACCACTTGTCGTTAAAACGTCTTTCAGTCGTTCATTAGTTATTAACACTGCTTGTACCAAAGAGAGTTCAGGTTGTACATACTCTGAAAATAGACGAGGAAGACAGGTGTTTACTGCCAACGATAAAAGCGACTTCTTGTTCGTTTTGCTTGGTTCCCTGTGGATTGCCGCTTCTCTCGCAACCACTTAACCTGCAGAGTCAAGAGTCATTTGGAAATCGCTTCGCCGCATTTGCCCTTGTACAATGACTTTTGGAATCCGTCCCAGTTTTTTCCCCCTCCATTGCCGCCTACACACAGCACTACAGCTGTCAACAGTTGGTTTCATTATAACCTCCTCACTTTAATAAGGAAATTTGGCTTGATAACAAAGCGCGTAACCTTTGGCTGCGTTAGTAGTAAGTGCCACCACCCACTACCTGCCCACCTTGGGACAAGAATGTTCCGCACGTCGTAGTTCACTAATCCTTCGGTAGGTGTCCCCTGCTGATGTGAGGTTAACTGAAGCTAAACAACTCTTTCTATTTCTCCCGGTAATCACTATTTGTTGTAAAAACATGTGCTTCAGTATTTGCAAATAGCGGCACGGGTGTAATATCTCAACTGGTATTTGTTTTGGTTCGGTTGGAGAAGTGGTTGCAGGCTCGTTCATCAGATACAAGAACCTTGAAAAACGTACGAGGGTGTTTGTTTTTACGTGACTCGTTCCCCTTCGCTTCATTTTCGGACGGCGCAAAGTTGTCCTTTCTGTCGGTCGGCCGCGGCGCCGAGTTGTGAGTATATTTAGCAGAAGATTTGGTCGTTTGAGCCGTGCAGACGGGTCGCAGTTCCTTTAACCAAGTGCATTGAATCGACAGTTACCAGGCCGCACAAGTTTGGTACATTTTATAGGTTGCATATTATTCTCTTTTGATAGACGGGCCCCACTATCGATTCTTCCAAGAAACTCGTGTGGGAATCTATAGGGAAACTTTCAGACGGAGGCCCGGAATAACGATTCTGCTGCGACGACCACTTGCCGCGCTTGCTTCTGGGCATGTGTGGATTTGGTTTGCGGCCAAACGCCAACCCTCTCGCCACTTCGTCTGCACAGGCAACAGCCACCCATCGCGCAAAACGTGACACTGTTGCGCGATGTCCTCTACGAAAATGGTCCACTGGAGTGCTTTTCCAAAATTTCTCGTTTCTCAGTGAAGTTCTGTTTCGACTGGAATTATGCAGGCCTTTATCATGGTGGGCGGGTAAGCATTGCACAATAGCCTATCCGTTTTGTACGTAGAGTGTGGTAGGGGGGTTCGAGTAAATGCGAATTTGAACGGCTTGTTAGGAAAAAGTTTACGCAGGGTTGCTACAGCAACTCGTTTTATTATTTATTTCTTAACCCAGCAAGTTGGCGCATGCATAGCGGAGAACGCAGAATAATTGCTGTACGATTCTGTGGAAGATTATTTTAAACTCTTGGCTGGCGTCCCTGAAAGGCTCATTCTTTGTTGGGTTCCCACCTTGAGACAACTACCCTCGCCTAGATGATTTTTTGTTTGTATATTCGTGGTTTACAGCAGTTTCAAAGGGCTTTACTGTTTACGTTTTCCTGCCACTTAATTCCTTAGATCCTTTTTTCTGTTGTTTTACGCCAAGCTGTTCTCAACCTACAATACCTCCGGCACAAGCGTTTTCGCGTCTTGGCCAACTATTTTTATGAGGGCTTGTGCTGGAGCAGCCAATACCGATTGTGGTACGACCATCTCACGGGAACTGTTAACCAAGAGTTGGAATTAGCCGCACTGTCCTCTAAATCATCGATCCATGGGCTCGTGTTCAAATATTTACTTCATTAAGTATCCAGTGCCGGACTGTATGGAGTGACGCACACGTTCTTGCAGCCAACCTATAGTTCTCCAGTCTTGCTTTTTTAATGCGTTCAGATGGGGAGTTGGAGGCAGAAAGCAATATATGTTGCTGCATACATGGCTGCTTTCACAAGAGCAGTTTTTTCTTGTTGTTTGACTGGCAAGATGAATGCCCCCGTCGATAGATAAAACGTTATTACCTAGCATATAACTTGCTTTAACAAAAGTTGCGCGGAAATACCTCATAACACAGGTTATAAGATCGTACGGTTTGCTTCTTTCTCTTTTTCCTTCGTCTCTCTCTCTCTCTCTCCTCCTTTCCTCCGTGTAGCTTTTACGCCAATAGGAATGAACCCAGAGAGAAAAAAAACATCATTCTTTACAATGATTGATGTCCGCTGAGCTGCGCGTTGTACCGGTACGTTACCCTTACCGTGTAAAGCGTTTGTCTTTCCTGTAGAAAGAAAAGGTAGAATCTTTCGCCGCTGCCAATGATTTATGAAAAGAATCGCGGCCCGTCACCTTTCTAAAAATACGCACACGGTGTCACCCAGTGTACACAGAAATTAATCAGGAAAGCCATAGGCTCTTTTTTCTTCTTTAAGGTTGCCTGCCAACAACAGCCACTTTTACCAATCCCCAAGGTTCGCTCAAGCTAAGCTTATCTAGATGCTTAGCGAGCTACAATACGCTATAGTACTTTTCTGAATCTTATTACAGTATATATCAAACTGTTATATATGCACGTACCCGACTCTCTTGAACGGGTCTTACTCATCGTGGCAATAGGAAGTGCTACAAAAGCTACAGGAGCCAAGCTTGCTTTCTTGAAGGCATCAGTTCCACAAAGGCGGGCATGCCTGCAGAAAATATGTCAGCTTAATGCCAGATATTTCACCGTCAGCTTTTGTTTGAATCACACAGATGCCAAAAAGACACGCTTCTGAGGGGAGATTCTTGTTGAAAGATTCTGTTTAGGTGACTTGTCTGCCGCATACCGGTAGACATTTTTCCTGATCTCTATCTGCGGCTTGTCTAACGGGAGAGCATCCTCCAGAGGCGGTCGAGACTTCAAAGAGCAACGTAGCGTGTTGCCAGCCCAAAAGATTCAGTTTAATCACAACCAGCTTCCTGTGGAGTACCACGCTAGAGGGCTAGGCTCCTCTATATAGTTGCCGTTTATTCACTAGGCCTCTTCAGTTACATTTTGCTTTTGCCTGTGCATCACTGCATTTTGTGAAACAGTTGGGAAAAAATACGATGCCCTTTTGTCTTCGATGTTGTGTGGTTCCCTCCCATAATCAGCAAATCATGTCCTATGTTTACTAAAGTCTTTGTGTTGGCATGGCTACCGTGGCAGGCTTATACGGATTACAGGACGACAGCTCACGATATCTACGCTTCGTGTAAGTTACCCTATTAAATATACGTTTGCGGTTGCGAGAGAAAAACACCGAAAGTGATTTTCTTTCATATGCAAGTCTGTGGTAGTATTTTTAGCTGTAGTCCTAGTTTTTTGCAAGGAGTGGAGGAGTGTTGGTGGATCGTGTCAGAAACCATCAAGTGATGTCCTGGAATAAACGGCCAAATTTAGCAGATCTTACGCTTTTTTGTTCAGAAGAAGAGTAGGAAAAAAGCTCAGACTAGCTAAGTTTTAAAATGAGATGCTCACACATATCTGATTTATGGATCTATACGGCGGTCACCTCTGTCGTCCCGAGTCCCAGAGTCACAACACGGAAACCCTAATCCTTGATAACGGACTCGAAGTTTCATGGAACACAACTTGAACAAATAATGGCAGAATGCTAGCCTCTCTCTTACGTCGCTTCTTTAACTGAATGTTACAGAAGAAATGGTATTAAAATATGCAACGATAAAGGATGTGGTCGAATCTGAAGGAATTCTATCAGACGCTTGAGTTTTACGGAACAGGAGGAAGATCGATTCGTATTAACATTTACGATATGCACTATCTGCAGTGCACCATGCTCCTGCACTTGCTCGGCCATGCAATGTTCATTAGCCGGGCTGTACACGAGCATAATATAGCACTGGTAGCAAGCGATGCATACTAATTGCCCATTTTTCGGTTCCTTAATATTTACGGAGCTTTGTAAATTCAACGCAGCTAACTTCCGGGTATTTTTACTATATGCAAGGAACACTTGCACGGACGAGTCAACCTCAGGGGGGATGAAATAAGGATTGCAGACCTAAGCCAACGTTGATCATATATGACGCGCATAAAATCATCATGAAGAATACGGAAACCAAAGCTGCTATAATACTAGCGTCTAAAGCTGTTAAACCACTTTCCTCGTGGCAGCTATGTTGCTGGCTCGGCTTTCTCTCTCTCCCCCCTTATTCTGCCCTGGTTAGTTTTTGCTTCAAGAAAAAGGGAAGGAGCCCGACTTGGGTTGGAGCAAAGGGGGGCACAGGCGTCGTGGTATAAGCCTAACCCGCTGCAACATTCAGTTGTGGCGCCCCCCTGGTTTCGCGCTGCTTCGAACTGCGATCAATGTGAGTGCCCTTTTGAACTGCCACCAAGCCGGTCAAACGGAATAACATCCCCTCAGACATGTGACGGATAATACAGTGTCCAGTCTCTATAGCACTACTTCAGTTTTAGCAGTGTAGCACGTTAGGTGTATAGGACCCGTAGGGTTAGTTCAACCTAGCAAATTATGCAGAGGTTCTAAGTGCCAGGCAAGAAATCGTTATCACGCTCAAGCCCGGTGGTCGACATCACAGCCCATCCATGACGAGTTTAAGCTCGGTCACGTGATATGGATGGCAGTTTCAAAGTTTTGATCCGTTTCAGGTAATGTTCTCAAACCTCACTAAGGGGCAAACTCTGTATTGAATGTTAACACTGGCATATAGGGATAGTTTTGCTAAACGGTGTCGCTAGTGCAGGCGCGCAACTCCTGTGACAATCAATAAGCAGTATCTCTACGAGTGCTGGCTGCGAGTTGAAAAATTCTCCTTATTTTGTGTTGTAACTGAGAAGCAGTCTCAGACGAAGGATAATGGATTCTAGCACAAACGAATTATAATACTGTTTTCGTTGACACAGGTCACTGCCCAAATTGGCAAGTCAGGATGACGACGGGGCTAACCAGGGCGGACATCATACGGGCACCGGCCCTTTCGAGCCCATCCCGCATGACCACGATTTTTGTGAGAGGGTTGTCATCAATGTATGAATATCCCATTGATTAGCAAGCTCTCTATTAATGTATGCCGTTACTTTTTTTCAGGTGAGTGGGTTACGGTTTGAAACTCAATTACGAACGCTCAACCAGTTTCCAGATACCTTACTTGGAGATCCTGCCAGAAGAATCCGCTATTTTGATCCCCTACGCAACGAATATTTTTTTGACCGAAACCGGCCATGTTTTGACGCCATCTTGTATTATTATCAGAGCGGAGGACGGTTGCGGAGGCCTGTGAACGTGCCACTTGATGTGTTTTCAGAAGAGATTAAGTTCTATGAACTTGGTGAACACGCAATCAACAAATTCAGGTAATTAGTCCAATTGAGACAACAATTTACCGGACTGAAGGTAATATGGTGCCATCACGGTACTATTAATTGCCTCTAAACCTGGGCGGTATTTGAGCATAACGCGTGCCAGGAAGCAACGCAACTTGCCAACATAACTAAATCCCCCCCGAGTTGGCATTGCTTAGCTGTGGAAGCTTGAAGGTTCCGCTATAACTACACCAAAAATAAAATACTTATTGGTAGCCTGTCTGTTGACGTCAGTTGACCATTTTGTCTTTTGCTTTGTAGGGAGGATGAAGGTTTCATAAAAGAAGAGGAAACCCCATTGCCGGATAACGAAATGAAACGGAAGGTATGGCTATTATTCGAATACCCGGAGAGTTCGCAAGCTGCTAGAGTGGTGGCCATCATCTCAGTCGTGGTCATTTTGCTGTCTATCGTCATATTTTGCTTGGAAACGCTGCCCGAGTTCAAGCACTACAAGGTCGTCAATACAACAACGAATAAGACTCGAATCGAAGAAGACGAAGTGCCCGAAATGACAGATCCGTTCTTCCTGATAGAGACCATTTGCATAGTGTGGTTTACCTTCGAACTCATAGTGCGCTTCTTGTCATGTCCCAACAAAATCAGTTTTTTCCGTAACGTGATGAACACTATCGATATCATAGCCATCATTCCCTATTTCATCACGCTGGCCACTGTGGTAGCAGAGGAGGAAGATGACTTTTACCTCTTGGCCCATCGCGGCGCTTCCTTGAATCCCGCACCACAGGAGCGTAGTGGAAACCAAGCCATGTCCTTAGCCATCCTCAGAGTCATCCGGCTGGTGCGCGTCTTTCGAATATTCAAGCTGTCGCGCCACTCCAAGGGCCTCCAGATCTTGGGCAGAACGCTCAAAGCATCCATGAGGGAACTGGGCCTGCTCATCTTTTTTCTCTTCATCGGTATGCACCAGTGTCTCGTAGAAGGCAGTTGCACGCAAACATTCCCTTGGCACAGCTATGTAACGCATTCTAAAATGCTACATATCCTTGCCTCCTTTTTGTACGGGGATGAGAGACAGTGTAATTGTGCAACGAGATTGCCAAACATGATTACCCCTAATAGATGGTTCTCTCGTGCGTTTGCAACGTCTTTCGGGACAAACAAAGCAAACTCATACCAAAGATATTCTTTGTGAGATTTTGTATGAACAACAGCTTTCACGCTAAATTGAATCCGCTGATGGAGATAAAGTTTCCTCTTTCACTTAACTAGTAATTAGCAGAAACTTTTCTTAAAAAAAAGACTTGAAAGCGTGCGCTTGGCAAAAGTTCTAAGACGCTTTCTTTGTCTTCCAACAAGCTATTCACAGACTAATTGAACTTTGCAGGAGTTGTGTTATTTTCAAGTGCTGTGTACTTCGCCGAGGCGGGCTCCGAAACTTCCCATTTCAAGTCGATCCCGGACGCTTTCTGGTGGGCAGTTGTCACTATGACCACTGTTGGCTACGGAGATATGACGTACGTCGAAAACTTGTTCTATCAGAAACTAGTTCCACTACACTATTTGAAATAAAAGCTTGTAAAAAGCCTTAGTAATCAAAGCCATTTATTACATTTTTCACTCTAGTAAAGGACTCTACATGTTAAGAGTACGATACAAAGGTCCAATGTTTTCCTTTACTTCTATTGCAGACCGGTGGGTGTTTGGGGGAAGATCGTCGGTTCTTTATGTGCAATTGCGGGTGTTTTAACCATCGCACTGCCAGTTCCGGTCATCGTGTCCAATTTCAACTACTTCTACCATCGGGAAACTGACCAAGAAGAGATGCAGTCGCAGAACTTCAATCATGTGACCAGTTGCCCCTACCTGCCTGGAACGCTAGGTACACTTTCTATACTTACTCCCTAAAACAGTCGACATCATCGAACCTGGAAGACGATGGAGCACAGAACGTCGATAGTGAATTGCTTTGCTTAAAACGCAGGTCAGAGCAGAAAGAAACGAGATTCCCTATCGGAGTCCTGTTCAGACATCATGGATGCTGAGGAAGGAATCCTGGTGACACCGCTTTCAAGGAAGACAAACTGTAACAACCGCTACAACAATAATATTAACAACAGTAACATTTTCACCGTGGAGACTGATGTTTAGCTGACGGCGACGTTTATCAGTTTTCTCTTCTAGGGGACAAAAAATATTTTCTGTTAACCTAACAGAACTCCCTTCGTTAATCCCGGTCGTTGAGTACAAGAGTTCGTGTGATTCGATTCGAGTGCCACATTACCTTTCGTTCCGTTTTTCCGTTGCAAATGTTTCATCAAGGCCGTCAACCTCATCAAACACCCGATACTGTGACAAACCTCACTCCATATCTTCATTCCATTGGGAAATTTGATCTGAACCATATTGTAAGAGCCCTTGTTCCATCTGGTAAGATCACTTACAGATGCATTTCAGTGAAGTCTTACTTCAAGAGGATGATGGTGTCATGTTATGCTAACTGTCTATGTAGCAGTAACATGTCATCGTCGTTTTAAGTTGCAGGTTTTGCTGACATGTCTTTGTAATACCTTTGTCCGTGTTGGATGACAAGGTGAACTGATACCTTGCAGGTATATTAGAGTGAAACGTGGCGGGTAGAAGCTAACCGGTCTCTTTGTGAACTAGACAAGGAAAAGAGAAAGAGAGAAAATTGGGATAATTCACCGAGTGTCGGGTGTTTACATGAGGTAAATCATTTCAGGCTTGAACTCTGCAAACTTGGAATTTTGTTTTCCATTAATTTCGCTGCTCACATATCCCTCTGTCAAAACGCCTGGAACTTGTGGCGTTCCGAAAGCGCCTTAAGTTATACCCTGCTGCATTGCATAGGCTTGCTTCTTACCAGGGGCCTCCATTCTTCAGACAACCTACTCTATGGCATCCGTCCGCTTTTCCTTTGCCCGAGTTTCCTTCGCCCTACTCCTTTGACTCTGAATTTTCAGTCACTTTTCTGAAATACTTAAGGAAATATTGGCAATTTGACGATGGCGAGAAATTTTGATAAAGCGTGGTTTGTTTAATGAATCCTCACTTGGTGCCTTACAAAGCTTTGCTGCTGGACATTCTCTCTTGAAACAGGAGATCCTTTGGACTTTTAACG
>JAIQCU010000349.1:0-62683 GCA_022114935.1 Leptestheria dahalacensis | reverse complement strand
TATCATGAAGTATAGTTATGGTATCATATAACACAGTTTCAGTAAAGTATAGTACCGTACTGAAACTTCGAGTATTATAAAGTACAGTATTGTATCGTACTGAATCCTATAGTATAGTACAATACAGTATAGTATTGTACAGTATATACATTGCATCCTTATTATAGCACAGTATAGTATCATATAGTACAATATCGTACTGTATAGTATAGTATAGCCTAGTATAGTACTAGTACTAGTTCAATTCGTTTCCGATGGAACAATCGCTGTTTATGGCAAAACTACTATTAACCTTCCTTGCAGGCCATTTCACCGAATAGAAACTGCAACGACCAACTTTCCACTTGTTTACAATTTGCGATTCGAGTGAAATCTTGGGCTTCTGTGCCCCGTTCAGCGTGACAGGCAGATTGCGTTTCTAAACTGCTCTGACAGCGCGAGCTAGATTGTCCGGTGAGACTCGAAACTTTCACAGACTAGATTGATGTATTCCCCCTTCTCGATTACCAACACAAGAGACAAAAGTGGTTTTCTCTCGCGCTGTACGGGACTGTAAAATGACCCTTTCTCGATTTTCAACCGTCAGCGTTTCGTCAATCATCCCACCTTGACGATGGGATAATGAGGGTGCGTGGAGAAATCAAAGGAAACCTGCGTCGACCCTTCTCGTTTATGACCGCCGGCCAAAAGTCGCATCAGGACGCAGTTGGTTTTGCAAACTCGTGACAGGGAGGCAACCTGCAGACGAAACATCACACTGAATTTCATTTCAATCGATTGTAATACGATCAGTACTTGTAATACGTACTTTAATAAATAGGTTGCCAGGGAATAACTAATAGAATTAGTACCTGTATATCACTGGCTCCTTGAAACACAGAGTCAAATATGGTGGCTGCTTGATGAAAATGGCGACAAGCTGACGCGTACAGATTCGAGGCTCGGGTAGAAAGATCCTCCGGTCCTTCCAGTAAAGCCTGCACGGATATTATTGTTAATTTTAATTATTATCTGTCTATTGTATTGTAGTTTTTTTCAAGTCGATCTTATTATCCTCCGTCTAATTTAATAACTTGCAAGTCAATATTTTAAGTTAAACACGTAAGCTTTGACGATCTCAATTACCCTTTCCCTATTGACTAAGCAGTAAATGCTATTTAATAAATATAACGATGACGTCATAGCTGAAATACTATTTATGTCTATGCAGACAAGGTTGAGTATCTATTCACCCAGGCCGAGACTTACCGTGGCCATTTCCTTGTACTGGTTATAAGGGACCGGTGGCGGTGTGATTAAATGACCAAACGGAGCGAAACGGTGCTCATAACGGACACGTTCATTGTCAAACGTCGCTTTGGGCCGACGTAACTTGCCTTCCAGTTCCAAAGCAATCATCACCTGAGATATAACGGGAACGTTCATTTGACTGGGCGTCATAAATCATTCGGCACTCTACAACTTAAAGCTTTTCTCTGAAGGGTTTTATTTCTTTTTTCTTGGGTTAAATTCTTTTTGCGTGTGTGTGTGTGTCGTATAATCAAAACTAACGGTTTTTTGTACCGTCCTTGTTTTTCCTCTTGAAGATTACCTTGTAATAACCTCCGCACATGTGCTGCAAGGCCTGGCAACGGGCGATATCTTTAGCGTACGGACGTCCCTGTGTCCCTTTATCCTTTTTGTTCTTTTTGGCCTTGACATTGGCCGTCTGCGCCGCGTTTCCTCGTTTCGAGTTGGGACCGCCTTTGCCCTTGACTGGCCGAGAAGCTGCCTGGTTGTCTGCCAGCACGTGATACTCCGTCAGGAAGGAATCCGCTCGGGTGTAGGCGGAGATCATCCAGCCGAAGAGGAATTCATACAAATACCTTTAAAGATCAGATGGTTATTATCCAAGATATCATTAAAGCCTGAGATAATTTTAAAATCTAAATAACATGAATACAGATTTCTTTCTCAGGATTTCCAAAGGTAGAAAACTGAGATAAGAAAAATTACACTGAATACGTACCAAAAGATGTAGCTATACTCGTGGGTACTGTACAGGGCGAGCTCGAAACCCGCCAGCAGGAACTGGATCATGGTGCGTAGAGTATGGAACAGGACCCAGGTTCCAAAACAGGCCAAATGCGGTCGACTGTTGTCCACTTGCATAGACACGGTATGCAGAAACGAGTCCGCTTTATCAGCCTGCAAATGACGACACAACAAACGTTCTTCAATCATCAAGCTTGAGACTTGTACAGCAGTGAAACTTTAAGTTAACCATCCGGTAATTCTACTTATCAAGTTGAAAAATGAACCTCTTCCTGCAGGGCAGCCAGTTCCTGGAGTACGTGTGCCAGTTTGTCCCGCTGCCGGGCCAAATTGTGACCGGCAATCTGAATGAGCGTCCCCATGGGCCTGACACACTGCAGGAAAAACTGGTCGACGCATTCCTGAACCTTCGGCTGCTGCGGAGCTGAACTGTTTGCAGCGGTCAGTCCTCCGGTCAAGGCAGGCGGCGCTATAAACTGTCGGGCAGCTTCCTGCAGGGCTTCCATCAGGGGAACCTGACCGAGGACCCGGTTGCACAGCGGGATGTAGAGAAGCTGAAGAACGGAGCGCGACAGAACGCAAGGCGGGGGCTGCGATCTCGAAAACGAATAGAAAAAATCCTGCAAAAAATAGTTCAATATGTAATTCTCGTTAAAATCGCGATGGTCCGATAGATTGTTATCGAAATTTCAAAATGTTGATGATTCCTTAGTCTCGAAATGTTATATCGTCATTATATCGAAAAAAAGGTAATATCGATATCAAGAAACCTTACTGATCGACAGTATTTTTCTTCGACAGGGTTGTTTGATGTATCGATACCAAAGTTGTAGCTTCGATATATCGATGCTTTTGGTCTCGATAGATTGTATCGTTACCGTATCGATAAGAAAATCAATATCGATAAGGATATCAATATCCATATCAAGAAACCTTATTGACATATCGTACTATAAATATCAACAATACTTTCCTTCGACAGGGTTGTCTGATATATCGATATCAATGCCGAAATTTCGATTCAAAGTTGATTTTTGTTCTCATTATATCGTATCGTCATTGTAGAGACAAGGATTTAGAATATCGATGAGTAAGTTAATTTGATATTAAGAAATTGATATATTGTTGTTGTTGATATCGATATTAGTTCTCTTCCACAGGTCTGACATATCGATATCGCGATTTTGATATATCAGTGCTTTCCCCCCTCAATATATCATAGCGTTATCGTATCGATAAGAAAGTTAATATCGATATTAGTTTTCTTCGACAGGGTTATCTGATATATCGTAACGTTATCGTATCGATAGGGATCTGAATATCGACAAGGATACTGATTTTGATAAGGAAATCGATTTAAAGATATTGTGATAATCGAACAATCCCTGGTTAAATGACAACTCGAGACTTTTTACGGTTGAAAGAAATACCAAGGCCACATGAAAACTGCCGCAGTCTTTCACTTTGCAGACGGACTTGATTCGACCCGTGAGCTGAGACAGATACTCGAGCGACTGACTCCGGCTGCGGATGTTCGTGTACCGAGGAAATGTCGGCGGTAAAAGGCGTTGGTTGATCTGTGGTTCAAAGCCCGCTATCTGGAGCTCGTTTTCACCTGGGAGAGAATTTTTCAGCAAATATTTTTTGTAAACAACTTTATACTTAACAGCTAATCAACTAAACTGAGTATTGCTTTTTATAGTCATAACCTTACGTTTAATTGATTTCAACCATAACAGATGCATCGAACATAAAAGATAACCAGAGGTTTCACAGATCGATAGATAGATAGATAGATAGACAGATAAGATCATCGTGGTCTAATTACCCATTATAATTACTACGTAATAGAACCTGCAGCGCTCGATAGGTGACGAAAGCTACAGATGACCCCATGGAAGTCTTACCCGATCCAAGGCCGTTCTCACAGGTGTTTAGCATCGTTCCGAGCGCTTCTCCGCATGCCTGGGCACACTTGAGAATCTCTTCAATGGTCGCTGCCACAGGGACGGGACCGGGTGAGGATTTGTCCTCTTTTTTACCAAAATGGAGCAGCATTTGGTAAAACTGCCGTACGAACCGGAAGCGTACCAAGAGTGCAGTTACATCCTCCGCCTGTTGTTAATGACATTTCAGTCGGTTTTTTTATTAACTGGGGCATTTTAATAGCTTGATTGTATAATTTTAAGTATATTGACTGTGAGTGTAAGGATAACAGTACTGAATCGGTTGACTCTTTCCCAGCACAGCCATTCTCTGCGTGTCTGGGAGTGTTGCGTATCTTCTTCTTCAGCTCCTCTTCGCACTCCTTAATCTGCGCCAGAGCCTTTTGGTCGGTAACGTCCAGCGCCAGGCGATAACCGTAGATCATGGGCTGGAAATCCTCCTCCTCAAATACGGCGGCCCTGTGAAATGGTAACAACGGGAAATTTCGTTTAAGTAATTCGTAGCAAATCAAGTTAAAAGTACGGTAAACTCTATTGGGAACTGCAAGAATTTCTATTGTCTATTCTTCTTTTAAGAATTCCTATCTATCTATGTAAAAATCCAACTACAATTCAACCGGAAATACAAATACGAAATATTAATATGAATACGAAATTTTCATGAAATTCGCCATGATTCGGTCGTAATGAACTAAAAACGGGATCTCTAGTAACTTATATTAATACAGTGAAATAATTCAAATAGCCTATACTCGATCCTCACTTGAATACTTACTGGTTCACATAATCTTTGATGACGTCGACAACTTTCAAAAGGGTGACAATAAACGATCTCAAGTATTTGTCCTCTATCTTCATAGGCTGGTGAGTGTAGAGGTTAATGAAGACAGTCTGGGCCAGCGAGTGTCCCTCCAGCCAGGTCACTAAGCACGACAAGCTGTTGTCGATAATACCTGTCGAATTCATCACATTTGTACAATAAATTAAACCGCTTTCGGATAGATAATGGAAGATGAGAACAAACCAATGAGGTACGAGGGAGATATGTCCTTCAAGTGAAGAGTCCCAGCTGCTACCGACTGGTCAAAACCCAGAGGCTTTTCACACAGCGACTTTCCCAAGTTCATTCCGGCGTCCATTTTGGGGTCCATCATTTCAATGGCCGACATGGCCTCGAACAGGCCAAACAATTCGTCATGTACGAGTTCACCGAGCTCTAAATCTGCAGAAAAATAAACGAAAAGGGAAAAAATGAGAATGGTTCTAACTTACCAGAACGAACGTGCCAATTCGATTACAGCCAACGTCTGATGTTTGGCCTTCATTAGCGTTTTACTAGCAGCTAACTTGTATATCACTATTTGAATATGACGGTTTATGGGTGCTGGATCTGTCGAGACCAGCGTGTCCATAAACAGCTTTTTAGCCTCGAGATACTGTACTGTAGTGTTGATATAAGTCAAATGTTTTTTGGTCTGTGTCTTTCGAATCATTATCGTCACATTGCTAAGTAATTTCGGAAAGTAATAAAGAAATTAAGATCGATATAAAACTGCCAATTAGTTTATTGGATTGAATATCTTGTTATGAAGAAAATGTTGATATCGGACAACCCTGGTCTCGATGTTTCACGCATGACGTGAAGTGCGTGCGAGATTCAATGGTTTCTCTTAACGCAACTCGATAGTTTTTGCTTCTGGTCAAGCTCAGAATGCGCTTGAAGACATACCTTTAACGGCAGTTTGAAAATCCTGGGTTATATCAACCCAACAGTAGGGTCCTACTTCAGGTAAGCGCGACATTTCCGAGTTCATTATAGGGAAGGCTGATAGTCAAAACGACGATTTTTTTAAATTTTAATATTAATTTCAAACGGCAAGCTCAAATTTTTCATCAAGAAACTTTGTATATTTTATAAGTTCGCTATCTGACTGGGTGTAATTACTGCAAAGCGAAAATCGAGGTAACGATCCCACTAGCAGAAGTCAGACGGCCTTTCTTGTTCTAAACAAGCATTTGAAGGTGTTTCTAAACCGCATCCGTCAGGCAGGATACGTAATGCGGATTAAACACGAGACAAAGAAACGTGTGAATTTACACATAAATATACTAGTTTTATAACCTTGTTACTGTTTAATTTGAATTCCCCAATAAATAAATTGAGTATAAATATAATTAAACCCGTATTCGTTACTATTTTATAGTAATGACCATGATTTCTGCTATCTTTATTTTAAAACATAGCATTTGGTCGAAATTTTAAGAAAAGTGAAAACTATGAACTTGCATACTACAAGTAAATCAATCCAGCATTAATTAAAGATACGGAAAGCGGGGAGGAATATAATGCTTAGCCCAAGCCCGTTTCTTGGAATAACGCCAAGTCGGTCGTAATCAATGCTGATCAACATCAGCTGAGTTGCTCAGAAGCCAAACAAAAGACTCCACTAAGTTGCGGGGGGAACAAGAGAACAGCTGGAATAACCGTCACTGGGCCAAAAACTAATTGAGATAATCTAAAACCATGACTTCAGAGATGAAGAATAAGATCCAAACAGGTTTGTTTACGTTAAAATTTTACTGAATCTGCGTAATCTTTAGCAGGCAGCTTGAGTCGACCGAAGACGCAAATCAATAATGTGTTCATTAGCAGTAATCCTAAGGCTATATTTCTGGATATAGTATTATTCAGTTTGTTTCAGACTAATAACTGTCGTTCACATGAAGGTTGACATTCTTTGTTGTTTCCCACACAGTGACTGGTCTGATAGATCCCGACGACCTGGGAAGAACGTTGGCCCACGAGCATCTGTCGATGGCCTTTGATGTCGCGTACATCGCTCCTAAAGACGAAGACTCTGCTCTGTCCTCTATACCACTTACTTTGGAAAATCTAGGCTGGATTCGTCACAACCCGTACAGTCACAAAGCCAATTTGAAGCTTAATGACCCCGAGTCGGAGGCGGCTATTTTGGATGAACTTGTGCAGTACAAACAAGCGGGCGGGACGTCTATTGTTGAGTGCACGACTCACGGGATCCAGAGGAAGCCCAAGTTCCTGCAAGAGCTCAGTGAGAAAACGGGCGTCAACATCGTTGCAGGCACTGGCTTTTACATAGCGGGCTCGCAGCGACAGGATGTCTTGGGAAGGCCTCTTGAAGTACTCGTACGTCTGATGAGTCACGAAATAACCAACGGGTGCATTGACGCTCCGGAAGTACGCTGTGGGGTACTTGGGGAGCTGGGGTGCTCTTGGCCTTTACAAGGTAGTATCCATATATTTCTATCTCTTTTCATAGCGTGGAAATTACACATAAGGTATTTTTTAACGCAGATTTCGAGAAGAGAGTCGTTCAAGCTGCTGCTGAGGTTCAGTCTCAACTGGGTTGCCCCGTCTCGTTGCACCCGGGCCGGAATCCCGAGTCGCCCTTTGAAATCGTCCGGATCTTCCAAGAGGCTGGAGGAGATTGCTCTAAAGTGGCCATGTGTCATTTAGACAGTAAGTGTATTTCACTGCGGGTTATTAATAGCTTACCAAAGCAGTCTTTTATTATGTTTTCCTCAGTTTTCAGTATCCAACTTGTATCTGTCCTTTTATTTCAGGGTTATTCAATATCACAATATCTTGATATCGTTATAACAACACCATATATCAATTTCCTTATCGATACTATAACGACACGATATATCGAGGCCAAAACGCATCGAGATATCAGAATGTCGACATTCATATAGACATATCGCATAAAGTCCGGTTTATTTCAAGGGACGATCTTCGACGAGAGTCAACTTTCCGAGTTCGCCGAGCTGGGAACCTACTGCGAATTCGACCTGTTCGGAGTTGAGACATCACATTATCAGCTGAATGAGAGTGCGGACATGCCGTCTGACGCTCAGCGCATCCAGCGTATCTGGCAGCTCGTCGACGAGGAGTTTGAAGACAAGATTCTTCTTTCACAAGACATTCACACTAAACATCGCTTGGTATGAACCTTGACTTAAATTGCTTTCAATTGAAATAAGACTTGTAAACTCAATTTAGACTAAATTCGGAGGACACGGGTACTCGCATATCCTGAAGAACATCGTGCCGAAGATGCTGAATCGCGGACTCAACCAAAACGTCATCGACAAGATGCTAATCAAGAACCCTCAAGAATGGTTAACGTTCAAGTAAAACCCGTTTTTCTCCGAAGATGAACCGGTTTAGTCGTTCCAGAAGTTGAAAGGAAACAAGATCTCAGTGTGAAATCCAGAGTCAAGCCGTAGATAAACCCCATCAGTGTGATAGATATCGTTTGTTGTTAAGATCCAGTACCAGTTATTGTGAAATGTCGTTTCAATAAACGTCGTCAACTACTGTCAGTTACCAAATTTGAGACTTGTAATCAATGTATGTATTTCGCAGACACACAAAAACTGCTCCAGACGTAGGGAGTAAGGGGTGAAATCGAACAGGTACAGGGTGGTCAAACCCTTATTTCGTGGCTACCTCATTAAAAGAAGGAGGAAAAAAAAAACAACATCGCAAACTACTTCCATATCATCCTGCCAGGATCCAAAACGAAGTGGACTGAGGGAATGCCAGTGAGGACTTCTCATCGTTGGGGGATTTACATCTGCTGCTCTCCGCTCTCCTCTGTCTCGTCGAGTTTTAGCCGCTTTTCTCGGCTCTCCACTTCACTCACGGTTCTGGAATCTAATCAGACTTTCAATTTACTATTGTTTATTAAAAAACCGATATTAATAAAAAGCCACTAATGTGATACCAATGCAATAACAGCAGTATGGTTTACTTTCAGGCAAATCGAGTTAGTTTACCTGTGGTGTTGGGCTCGTCGGTCGAAGTACTGTTGGAAGGAAATTCAGGTGACAAGGGCCTCTTCACCGGGCCGCTGCTGACGGTGACAGCGGTATCTTTGCTGCTCTCCCCGTTCGAATTGGCACCGATAAACTTGTCCAGCCGGACGATCATCGCAGTCATGTTGTCACAGCCGGTGCCATCGCCCAGCGTATTTGGGGCGAGACACTCGTCAAATAGCTGCAAAAATAAAGGAGAGAAAAAAAAATCAAGAGCTGTTACTACAAACTAAAATTCAAATCTAATGTAATATATTCAGGAGACTGATTTTTCTAAAATTAAGAAACATAGAAAACTAGGGAGAAATACTTTAAGCGTTAGTTTTGAATTTATGTCAAAAAGGGTAAGATACCTCTTCGCAGATATCCGACAGTTTGGCTGGCTCCAGATGCATTCTGGCAAGGACGAAATCTACAACTTCCTGGTTGGTCTTGGAGTTCCAGATTCCGTCGCAGGCGAGAACCAAGAACTCGTCGCCGGGTTCCAGGTCAATGGACTGCACATCTGGCAGCGCGGTAATCATCTGCTCTTGGGGACCCAGCTCTTTATTCTGCTTGTACGCATGGTCACCTGGAAGTTTACAAAACATACCGCGTTACACTAACTGTTTAGACAAGTCGACTGAAACTGTAATACACTTTAACTGAAACGGAAGCTGTGCAATTTAATAGGTGTTATGGTACGGTTAGGTCAAAAGATACCTAAGGCTCTGGACAAGTTGAGCCCGCCATTGACACGTCCATCGGCAGTAACTGCTCCTCCAGCCTTCTCGATTCTCGACCTTTCCGGCTCGTCTTCAGGCTTGTGATCCGAGGTGAGCGACACCGCCTGTCCTCTGCGGCTGAGAACACAGCGCGAGTCTCCCGCATTGGCCACAAATAACTTGTTGCCGCGTATCAAAGCTACAACTGCTGTGCAGCCACTGTCAGAGCCGGGCTATATTTTCAAGTGTTTCGTACTTAGAATTGTAATAAACGAAAGTGTTCTTTTTATTCAAGTTATGATAACCCAAAGGTTCACTGCCAAAATCGAAAAATAACCACAATACCTGGCCAATTAGAACCTGGAATGTGCTTATATTTAATATGTTTTATATTGGTGCTTTACCTCTTCTTTCATACTTTGAGCAAATCTGTTTACAACTTCTCTCGCCGCTGTGTCGTCTTCTTCCTCCTCTTCAGCTCCTTCGTCATCGTCGTCGTCATCTTCCTCTTCGTCCTCCTCGTCCTCTTCCGGGACATCACTGGCCGAGCTGTCTTCACCGACAAAGTCCTCGTCTTCTTCGTCTTCCTCCAGATCCTCTTCCTTTTCGTCTTCCCGTTCTCTGGCCGTGAGGTCCCTGCAAAATTTCATTTGATTACATTTATTCATTTTATTTGAATTTGCGGATAGATTACTTGTACAAATCCTCTTCGGAACGCTTTCGTAGATTCTGCTTACGCTCCGCAGCTCTAGCGAGTTTCTCCGCTTCTTGCTTTTCCCGCTCGGTCTCTTCGGCCGACCGCTCCTTCTTGCGAATGAAGTTGCTGAGGCCCTTACCCTTTCCCTTGCCTTTGCTACTGACGAACGGGGCATCGGCAGACTCCTCAGTACCATTGACTCCTTCCCCATTGCTACCAGGCTGACTGTCGCTCACTTTGCTGGAAGGATCTTCAGCTGGTTCATCGGCAGCATCAGCGGGTGGCAGAGTTTCAGTCTTGGCAGGGATACCGTCTTCGTCTTCATCTTTCTCAGTAGTGGGTTTCTTTCTAGACGAGCGGTACAATTTCATTAACACGTTGCCCACTGCAACAGATCTACTGCTGCCCGGCTTCTCGACAGAGTCGTTATCGTCACTATCATCGTTTTCCTCTTGCCGCTCTGATCTACTGGTTCGACAGCTGTACTTCAGGATGAGTTCCTCGATGGACATGGTAGCCTCCTCATGCAAATCGGCCATTTCACTGGGGTCGTCATCATCCCTCTCGTCTTGGTTTTTACGTCCCGAAATGACTTTCAACACGTTAATCACATCTTCTTTTTTTAACAACTGATCAAACTCAATGTAGCCCTCCTCGAGAGCCTTGGCTAAGTCACCAGCCTTGTACAGATCATGTGTTTTGAGGAAATTTGGCAAGTTCAGTGCACAGTACGTGGCGACCTCAAATCCCCCATGACCGTCGTAAACGGCAAATAAAGAAGTGGACGTCTCCGGATCAAAATCTAATATACAGTTGTGAGCATCCTACAGACAAAACGATAAACAGAGGTCATTTAGGTTATTTAAATTATAATAATATAATGGCAATAGTGTTTATAAGCGGGGTAAACCTCCTGACTGTTTCGCCAACCCTGCATCGAACTGGCGCCATAGGATAGCCCAAGTTTGTCATCTTTCTCGTTTGAAGACACTTTGTCTGTTACGGGGGCTGATAAATACGCGCCCATTCTATGTTCGAGGCAGAAAGGAAGACCAGTGCACAATTTAACCGGCACGTGCGTTTTCACTCCACACACAAAAGCTAGGCGTCAGGAGAAATCATCAAAACCAGGACGTAGTTCTAAGTAAGCCCGTCAGGTGGCGTCTTTATGATGATTAGACTAAATTTTTATTCTTTAAAACTAATTTCTTTGTAACAAAATTAAGAATTACCATGATTTGTAATATACGCATTGTAAATCACGACATAAATTTTATTTGTGAACCCCCGTTTAAATCAGAGACAACTTCGATGCTTTAATCTACCGATTGATTAGGTCACGATTCGATATATGATTTATGAAATCGATTTTTATTTCAAACCCGTTTAAGAATCGATTATTGATAGTAAATTGATTGTTCAACTTGACGTAATTAACCATTTTCTATGTAACAATAAAGCTAAAAATAGTTACAGTATTTATCGGAAATCTCTAGCTTATGAGTAACAAATATCTGCTTAATTTATGCTTAACGCTATTATTTAATTTAAGCTAATATATTATTGAATTATGCCTAATATATTATAAGCTTATATTATAACATAGAAGTTGGCTTTCGGACAACCGCTTAGCGTTATCGATCCAACAAAAACTTTGACATCTTGATTCTGGCAACGCTGTCACATTGGCGAAAACAATAGCAGACGACAGTACAAGGAATTGAACGTGTTTAGCCGTTGAAGAAGACATTTTTTTAAATAAATTGAGAGAATGACACAAGAGGAGGAGAATGAAGATACTTTAGCCAGCGAAGCCCCCGTAGCCGTTTCTTTGCTGAACGAAATGAAAGAACAGTTAACGTCCGTAAATCAGCTGGTTCGTAACATCATCACGCGGCTTCAAGAGTCTGACGAGGACTTTTCCAAAGGCCTCAGCTTTCTGGATGTCAAGAATCACTCCATTCTCGACTACCTGCTGAATCTCGTGTCGGTTATCTGCCACAAGTGTTCGGGGCAAAGCATCGACGGGCTCGCTAGCATAGGTGAGTTACCAACTTGTCGCAGGAATCTTGCTATGCAACCTTAACCTTAACATCATGTTTACTGTTTCAGATCGTCTGGTCGAACTGCGAACCGTCCTGGAAAGGATGAGGCCCATGGAGCACAAACTCAAGTACCAAATTGACAAACTGGTCAGGCTAGCGACAGCCGGCACCCTCCCCGAGAACGATCCACTGCGGTTCAAGGCCAATCCAGAGAATCTTATGAGCAAGGTATGTTAAATTTTGCTTTCCTGAATAGCAGTTTAGAAATCAAAATGCATGTTTTATTTTATCAGATCGAGGGCAGTGACGAGTCCGAAGAAGACGACTCTGACGACAGTGGCGCCAAGTCTGCGGGCAAGAAGAGCGGTGGAGTTTACGTCCCACCCAAGTTGTCTGCCGTGCATTACGGTACATTCATGATTGGCATTAACCAACAAAGAAAAACATGTAAGCTGTTAAACGTCTGGCTTACTTTTTTAGACGGAGATGAAACCGCGGAGCAGAGAGCCGTGAAAACTGCGGAGAAGAGACGCAAACACGCTTTGAGCTACAACGTCTTACAGGACCTCCGCGAGGAATTCATGGAAACACCCGTGGAAATCGTCGAGTCTTCCAGCACCGGCAGACATTCTAAACGTTCCCGAGATAAGAAGGAGAAACAAGAGTACGTTTTGACAAACAAAGTTCTGTGTTAGCCAATGACTGACTCATATTCTGCTTCTACAGGTTCGAAGAGACGTACTTCACACGTCTGCAAGTAACTCGTCAAGAGAGGCATAAGAACCGCCAGCAGAACTTTGTATCTGCGGAGAGCGAGCTGCTCGACTTGGGTGGTTTTGGAGGCCCCAGTGCTGGCAAGAAGAGCAAGTCATCGAAAACAAAAGACAAAGCCAAAGGTAATTTTAATTTATAAAACATGTGTTTAACATGAAACTTCATATTATTTTGTATCTGGATTTCAGGAGGATTCAGGAAGAAACGGAAACACTAAGGGTTCTGCTATTCCGTTCTAATATGAAATAAATTTCTACGTTTTGCTTGAAACGTCTTTTTGTGTACACTTTCATTTGAGTTTATTACCAACGAATACAAATTAGTTGGCCGATAATGAAACTACGATTCCTTGGATTGGTATATTTACAACGAACGTAAAGACGGTATCACAGGAACACTGTACACAGGAAGGAAGACGCAATCAAAAGGGGAACCGTTCGTTTGATAAACATGACATTTGTGCTTGGTATTCAATTGCAGCCAAACTGGAAAACTGGTTTTGAAACTTCAGCCTACATGCTGCACAACATGCTGACAAATGATGAAAAGAACCGCTACTGAATACAGTAATTAAGATACATAACTGCCTTGTGTTACTTAGAGAAAAAGTATGTGTGCAAGATGGTCGAGGAAAACCAACAGTTGTCATAACATGTTTAGAAGGGGGGGGGAAGCATATGGACACTGCAGTCTTGGACAAACAAACCGAGCCGTCCCTGAGCGCTTTTTCGAAAGCACAGATGAAACTCAAGACGGCCGGTCGTTTCAGGTTTCCCTTGCAAAAACATTGACGGAGAACCATTCATTAAGAGGTTCGAAACGATCATGATTCCATAGACGAATTAAGAAGTTAAACCGGTCCTATACACTTGATGCAGAACGTTGCGATGCGGAAGAGTACCTCGCAGAATCTTCTCCAGTAATACTGAGCTTTGGTCTCGCTTTCCTGCTGGCTTTTGGGCTGGAAGTTGAGCGAGAAGACACTGTCATCGTCACGTCGTCTCAAAGGGGATTCAACAGGAGCCATATCGATGACAGAGTCGATGGATTTGCTTCGTTTCGGCACCGTGTGACTGCTGGAAACGTCGATGATGGCTAAGGAGGATTTCGAGTTGTCCAATCCCAGTTGATGGAGGGATTCGTAACTCTCTTTCACGAGATCCTGCTTACTTGGATCTAAAGCGTTCTGGAAGATATCCAGCGACTGGAACGCTACTGGAGCCGGTATGATGACGCCGTTGCAATTGGGTAGACTCTCCGGTTTATCGGTGTTGGAATCGACTTTGACTTGGACGGGAATCGGCGGCGCCGGTGACTTCGGAGGACGCGGTGATTGCAGGGTCTTGGTATTGTTTTTGACCGCTGGTTCGAGCACGTCAGCGGCGCTTTGCCGTCGACTGATACTACCGTTTTCCAAGGCGAAATTCTGTTCCGATTTGGGTCGCATTTGCGCCACTTTGTCCGGTTTCGGTGGCACGACTGGTTTGATCAGCGGTGGTACACGTGTCGTCGAGATCACCGAACTAGTGCTGCCGGACAGAATGTCGTTGGTAGTTTCACCCATTTTGTGGTTCGACTCCATTGTGTTGCTGCGTGGCCTTACTGCTCTGAGAAGAAACGACCGACGGAAGAATCGATGAGGCCCCGGTTGCCCTGCGAGGACGCGCCGGCGCAAACGGTGCGCTTACAAGCCAGAAATAGATCCCAACTTGCAGCACGATCACGTGACTCGCTGGAATCGACAAAACAAATTGACCCTTGAACCTGGAACATCCGGTATTTGTGGGAATTTCAGAGCTTCATTGATTTCTTCGTACACGAGGCCCCATAGCTGACTTAACTTAACTCTAATTAAACTTAAGTTTTCATGGATTAAGATGATTTGTTAACTACGATAGTACTGATTAGGATATCGGAGGCAATCATACGCCTCGTGAGACTTGCTTTGACGTTTGGCGCGTCTATTTCGGTAGTGTCGACTCGTATGTCACTGGTTTCAACGACGGATGCAAATGTCGGACACGGTGCGACGTGTAATGAGTCGACCGAAGAGCGTGAAGTATGATGGGCAATGACAGTTCCCAGCTGCTGAAACATCACTTTCTTATGACAATTTACTGCCGTCGCTGAACGAGATGTATTACCGGTTATACAGCAGGGCTATTCACGATATCATGATTTCCTGATATCGATATCGTCGATACAATATACCGATAGCAATCTTTGATATCAATATCGATTTCCCTTTCAACCCTGGCGAAGAAAACTAATATCGATATCGGTACATTGTACTGATAATTTCATGATAAACGAATGAAAAACCTGTGTATTACACCCATTCGTTAGTATAAAAGACAAATCAATGTTTCACACACCACTATTCAACTTTCATCAGAATCAAAGAACAGGGCTTTTGGTATGTGTGTCAATTTCAAACTCAATGTCGTTAAACAGAGGCAAATCAAACTAGATGTTTTGGAGATGAAAGAAAAATAGAACAGGAAAACACTCAAGTAGACAAGGCACGCGACTGGCTGGTTACGTATGTTTGTACTCTATCGAAACTCTACAAAAAATTATCTTCTTCTTTTGGTAAATCAAATGGAATGATACGTCTCTTTCCTAAACACAAATCCTGATTTATAAATAAAGAAATCTGGAAGACCAGCATATGTTAGCATCTCTGCTTTGAGGGCCAATAAACGTTTCAAATGTGAAAAGATTTCCACTCGACAAACAGTGCCAAAACTGACACGAAAAAGAGTACTTGCGCACTGACTAGGACGCATCTCACATCCAACAATACCCGATCATGAAAACTCAGAAATAGTAAGGGGAAAACATTAGAAAAGCAATTCGTAAGTCGTCAGACAAGAAAACTGACAATTCGTTCTGAGATCGCACGGGATTTACAAATTGCTCATGATTCTGAGTGTCGCCAAAAAGTAGTGAGACCCATCTGAACATCTACGCGGAATCGGTAGACTAGAAAATACGGTCGAGAATGTTTTCCCCCATAAGATCGGGATAATGTTGCGGTAATCGTGGGAGAAAAACCTTCCTGGAAGACCTTCCATGTCGTAGGGGGGAGGTATAAGGCACGATGTGCTATTTGACGTTTAGAAAACTGATTCTGTCGCCGCTGCAGGCTCCAGTTCACATAATGTAGAGAGTGTTGAGCACTAGAACGTGATGGTTGTTCTTGGCCAGAGTAACGATGAAGCCCTCCGACGTGATCTTCAATCCGCAGCAGCGGGATACCTATTCATGAAAATTACAAGTTTGAGATTGGCCATTCAATATATCAACATTGTGAGGATTATCGATCGGACCTTCATTTGCGGACACTCGAATTCGGATATGAGTGACCCTTCGTGTGAATAGACAGCCACGTGGAACCGGTTCCCATGCGAGTTACCAATGAGGACATCACCGTCGTCCGATATATCGATACCGTTGGGATAGGGCGTCACGTTCTCGTCGCCGATGCGTCGGGCGAAGACACCGTTCTCGTTGAAGACGGCCACGCTGTGGCCCTTGAAGTCGCAGATGAAGTACTCGTGACCGAAGATGGCGATGTCCGAGGGCTCCCTCATGTGTTCGGCGCAGTCGAACCAGCGCTCCAGTTCGCCGTTCTCGTCAATCTCAAAGACGGTCGGCGACACGGAATCGACGATGACGATATTGCCTTTGCGGTTGATGGCAATGCCAGCGACTATCTCCATGTACCTTTACAAAATTAACTCTTTTTTTATTGAATTCAAACCCACTTATCAAATCTGTATTTCGGAATGTCTAGATTTTACTTGATCGGAATTTTCTTGATGAATTGGCCATTGCGAGTGAACAACTGCATGCGTGATCGTTCATTGCCTCGATCACAGACGATGATTCTGCCACTGCGTCGAATGACAGCCACCTTGCGCGGGTGCCACAACTGGCCGTCATCTTTACCGGCCACTCCAAAGTAATACCTAAAGTTGCCTTTCTTATCAAACACCTACAAATCGAAAACAAGGAAAACAAAAGGCTGAAATTCTATACAGAAGCACTATGGAACTTAAAAAACTGGAATACTTGAATTCGGTGGTTATTGGTATCGGCAACGAGGATATCCTCATCGAGACCCAGGCAAAAACCGTGCGGCGAGTTGAAGTGTCCTTGGGCCGAGCCCAACTGTCCAAATCTGACACGCAACTGCATCGAGTTCACTTTGGTCGAGGGCGACGGAAAAGGCGAGCTTGGCGAGAGCAGTGCTGAAGAGGTCGATCCACCACTCTACAACAAAGAGACCAGTGAATTTCTCTCCCTTTTAACTACCGCATTGTTTTAGTTTAATCAAATTAAGGTTCTCCATTCAACAACAAAACAGACGCACCATTGTAAGCTGTACCAAAGCCTTCCACTGTAGTAAACACCTCGCTTGCAGACTGTGGTGTGCGCGAGGCCAAGGGGGGAAAAAATGAAGCTTAAAGGGGGAGCGGGGAGGGAGGTCCCCCAAAAAAGGGAAAATAAAGAAGCAGCCAATTCCATTTTCTTTCCGTTTTATTGCAAAATCACTCTTGACTACAGTGGAAGTGTGTTGAAAATAACGCAAAAAAATTGACTCACGAAACTTTTGCAAAAACGAGGATGGAAAGAAATAATATTAAATCACTAGCGCCAGTAGGAATTGTTCATTGATATAGCACTGCTAAAAGAATCCACGTCATGCATTACCGAAGTTCCAGTCCCGTAAGGCCCCGACAGAACCGAAGCCAACAGTGAAGAATCCAAAGGCGAGTTGGGCGAGGGCCCGCGCATACTGGAACCCATTAGAGAATTGGACGGTCCGTTCCTCATTAGCCCGTACGAGCTTTGCACCGAGCTTGTAGGTGAGAACGAGTGACTCGATGTTGGCATGTCGCTTAAATGGAGGGGGTCTGTTCAAAAAAGATACCAAAGGATAAAATCAATCAACTATTTCTCACTCTTGTCGTCCCTCCTTTAAAGTAAAAAGTTGACTTACTTTGAGAACCAAGCTTGGCTAGGGCTTGGAGATTGCTATACGCATGGCTGCCGACACCCATAGAGCCGGGAAGCAAATCTGGAAAGCCGTACGGCGAGTTAGTAGAACCTTTGGCATCCACAGGGCCATAACCATCGCACGGCGTGTTGATGGACAGCTGTCCAGCCAAGGCCGCCAGCTGCTGAATATTGTACTCTTGGATGGAAGTCATGGGTCCAGTGGGACAAAACTGGTCCATCAGGCCCATGGGACTGGGAACAGAGGGAGCCGGGGTACCCACGGGAGGCAGTGGAGCTGGCTCAGGCAATGTCGGGGGAGGCATGTTCAGCAGAACGCTGCGGGAGAGATCAACCGGTGGGGGGACATTGCTGGTCAGACTGAAGCCCACTGCGCCACCTTCCAATGGCGACGAATGTGACGGAGATGAGGGTATTGGCGTAGGTGAAGGCGTCGGGAGTCCAAGTGATGAGGCAGGTTTGGAGCTGGTTCCCGTCGACGAAAGACCCGGTGCAGAAAGACTACCGAACATGACCCGCACAAATTCTTCAAAACGCGAAATGTTGTACTCGAATTTCACCGAGACACTGACGTCCTCACATTTGGTGGCCGCGGACGACAACTGCTGCAGCTGGCTCCTAACGTACTGCTGAACGTTCAACAGGCCCGTGCAATCGGCTTCGTTCAAGAGCCGGCGCGTGTAACACACCGCCGAGTCGATGCGGTCCCTAAGGCGCTCCACCCGCTGACACGCTTCCATGACGTTCAACTCCTGCTTTGAGTGAAGATTCCCGAGTTCCTCCAGCAGCTGATCCCGTCGCTGGTTCAGCAAGGCAACATAGGCGTTGTGGGCCTCTTCGACTGACTTCCGTGCCGCGTCGTGCTGCACCTGAAGTTCTCCGAAAAGCTTCTCCAGTTTGTTGGCTGCCACGCGACACACGGAGTGACGTGAACGGGTCTCCTCGCACATGTTAAGTAACTCCTCACGAGATCGTGTTTCGGCATCCAGCATACGCTCTGTGCGGTGATCTGGTCCCACATGGAAAACACTTAGACACTGGGCACAAGCCAGGGCCTTTTTTAAAGAGGAAAAACTAAAATCAGAAACCTTTTTCCTAATTTTACTTAACATTGTGGATGTACCTGGCACGTATTGCAATAGAATCTGTACTCTTCGTCTGGATGTCTGCGGCAACAAGGAACTTGGCTAAACTCAACCGTCTCGCCGACTTCACGCATCTCCTCGAACGTTAATACTTTATGATTTTCAAAGCACCTCATGTACTGCAGAGAAAGGAACAGCAAAGTTATTGATTGATTGACGGGTTCGAAACTGGTTTTAAGTTACCTGATGTGCAGTATGGCAAATAGAACACAAAAAGTTATCGCAGTCAAAACATTTGGCAATAGCTTCGTCTTTGGCCTTGCAGCTGGTGCAGCGGGGACCGAGACCGGTGATGTCGTTTGACGAGCCTTCACTTTGATTTACGGGATCCAGCGGAAGAGAGGTTACACCTCTTTCACCAACCTTAGTATTTTTTCAAAAAAGAGGGAAAACATTAGGCTGCAGAACTGATCGGACGCAAGTTGGAATTGCATACCATCGTTTCCTGCTTGCAGGTGGGGCATACCAGAAGTGCCCGAAGTTTCCCACGTCTTGCATAATTGGCGCCGTCTTCAAGATCTGAATCAACGTCAGCGCTGAGGATCTGCTTCAAGCAATCCTCGCAGAAAACGTGGAGGCAGGACAACACACGGGGGTTCTTAAAGTTTTTCCTGCAAGGCAACACGTTTCATCAGCATATATTTAATCAGATGTACAACCAAGTATACTTACAGGCATTTGGGACACTCTGAAGACTTGACGTTCAAGTTTAGCTGCAATTCATCTTCGAGAGCAGCCCCGTCATCTAAAGCTCCCAAGTCCCCAAACATGCCAAGTTCTTCCTCCTTGGTGAAGCCAAAGTTCTCCTCCAGCGCGCCGCCATCTTCTCCGCTCAAGCAAGACATCTCGGCAACCAATAGACAAAACCTAAACAGTATCGTACAAGTTAGAAAACGTTGACCTTGCTACGAACACGACTCGAATAAACGGGCCTCTTTTAAGATGCCATAATCTACTACTGAGAACTTGTCAAATCTCACCCTTTTTATTTCCTACACAAGGACAGGCATAAATTAAGCTTCAATAGAAAAGATGAGCAAAACAGTTTCAAGTTAATCGACTCGAGAGACTAAGTATTTCAGTAGTTGCAAACTCTTGGAAATGGAAAATATTTGACTGATCGATCTTCCTCAGGCACGGGGATCCGCCATTTTGAGGGTTGGTATGGTCCGGCGAGAGACGTGCTGCAGTTTTGTTTGCTCTCCGACGAAAAACGTCGATTAATCCGGCAGCGTTGCCAGACTGTGTTTTTTCACTTGTTGACAAAGTTGGTACTTGCCAACATCTACGAGTACACTGTATTCCTATAGATTTAAAATAGTATCATTGATATTTTCAATCAATTAACATATTAAAATATATACTTTTAATTCTTTTAAATAATATATGACTGTATTTGTAAATTATATAAATTACTCGCATGGGATGACGTTCACGTGATGTAATAACGATGCTGCTCTGTTACAGTTTACATAACAATGACATCGTCATGTTTTCATTCCTTCGTAATGAACTACGGTGATACAAGTCTGAAAATGGAAGAGCTGCAAACGATTGTCATTTGTTTGGCCCACAACGCCGCGGCACGCTTGATTGACGCATATCAACGGTAAGAAGCATTCGGAACTGTTGCAGCGTGAAGAAAGCGTCCATCGAATCCGCAATCCTCTTTCCCAATACGTGGAGGAGAAGGGGTGAATAGGTACAGCGGCGACCTTGGTTTCGCATCGTAAAAAAGGGCCAAAACTTGAGAATAGAAAAGGAAATGATTGAAGATTGATAAGGGAAATGTTTACAAGTAACACGCTTGGTTGACCAAGCTCATGCTTGGCATAATAACACCGCAACATGGTCTGGTTCCCACATGCACTCCGATGGGCCCAAACCGCAACCACTCAAGTGGTCACTCTTTCGGCAACTTTTTCCCCCTCCGCCCCTTTGAATCCACCTTTGTCTTGGACATTGCCAGCGCTGAGGTTCCCAAATAACCGGAAATCCTGTCAAATTTTTCGCTGACAGCCCCACCCTTGCTACGATATCGTTCATAATATGAGCAAGGAGTCGTGTCAGCATGATTATGATGTCATAGACAGATAGACAGATAGGTCAAGAGAAAGAGATATAGATACCCTAGAGGTACATCGATAGATCGGAAGATCGATAAAGAAAGAAAGATAGATAGAAAGAAAGATAGATAGACAGATCAATAGATAGATCAATAGATAGATCGACAGATAGATAGAGAGAGAGAGAGAGAGAGAGAGAGAGAGAGAAAGAGACAGACAGAAAGAAAGAAAGAAAGAAAGAAAGATAGACAGATAGATAGATAGATAGATAGATAGATAGATAGATAGATAGATAGATGGGTAGATAGGTAGATGGATAGATAGATAGATAGACAGAAAAAAGAAATATAGATGCTATATCTACGCCGGATGCCGGACAGACAGATAGACAAATAGATACACAGATAGATAGACAGATAGATAGATAGATAGATAGACAGACAGACAGAAGGACAGATAGATAGATAGATAGAGATAGATAGATAGTTAGTGAATGTACTGGTAAGATCGCGTGCCTCGCGGCCGACTTTCCCCTTTATTCCCTTCCGTTTAGTTTTCTCGATGAGGAAACTCAACGAATAGGAAGGATACAGATACTGACACAAACCGTACGGAAGGCAAAAGTGCAGATCTGACTGAAGAGTTTCGTAAACCGTTCCGTGACCATCTTATGGGCGATGATGGGGTTAAAAACAAGGCATCGGATAAGGTCAAGTAGTTCAATTAGCCCCGCTGGTACAGCAAATAACAGAATTCTTGCTTCGTTACACAGTGTCGAACGATAACGTTCAAAGCGCCGCCATCGGCGCACACACCGCACTGCAGACTCTGTTTCAATATCTCGCCGTTCTCGGTGTCCTAACCAAGCCGATAGATACATTAGCATCTCGCTGATTTGCAACGTCAACCTGTACGACTTTTCCACCGGATTGTACAATGGTCGCTCGCACGTCTTTTTACGGAAAGTTATAGAATGTTCACGAAGTGCGACAACACTATAGCAACCTAGGTATCCCTCCTCAGAATGCATTTGTAAACACAAGTTTCCCAATGCAACTTTGATTGATGAACTTGGTTCGAATCCTGTTTTCTCATTCTAGGAAATTGTATCCTTTTATATGTTATACGTTTCAAAAGCATTTCATCAAGTTATAACAATCATCAACTGGTCTTATCATCCTTCCGCTTTAGCCCTACTAGGAGCTTTATAATCAGTCGAACTAGTATAACTTATTGCAGTTTCCCTATTTCTTATTAAACTAGAAAAAAAGAAAAGGGTTCTGAAGGAAATGGTGGATCTCTTTAACTTTAGGATTTTATTTTGGCAAAACTAACAACCCGATTTGAATCAAATTTGACTAGTGAATAGAGTACTACTAGTTCTACCTGTGGTATTTTTTTGGTTGTTATAACTTTGAAAACTTTGGTGCTATCAGCGATCAACTTTTCCCCAGCAAGAACCTTTTTTTATAGACTGCACCTTAGTAATTGCCAATATGATTCGTATATTTACTTCGTGCGTCATGACTACTTTTATTTACTATCCTCGGTAAGTAATTGTTGTTATACTTGAGATAGATTGATAGATTGGTAGGTCGACGGATAGTTAGATAGATTACGCACAGCGCAATTTATTTTTCGTGTGCAGCTAGCTGATGAAAATTCACACGCCTTTAAAATTAAACGACCATTTTAATGCAACAGCACTTTAAGTTATTTAAACTAATTAGGGGAATAGCTATATCAAGTAAGGAGTTGTACAAATGGGTTTTAAACCACAGTTTCCTTATCGCATATCCCAACAGCAGACACCATAATTAGGATACTATACAAACTATTATTCAATCTATAATGTTAATCTCCATTCTAATATAAAGTACTTTTATTAAAAATATATTTAGATGGATACATAGATAGATAAATAGATAGATAAATAGATAGATAGATAGATAGACAGATAAAGAAATAAATAGACAGATAGATAGATGGGTAGATAAATAGACTGATAGATTGATTGGTAGATTGATTAATAGATAGACAGACATATACAGACAGATATAGAGACAGATAGACAGACAGATAGACAGATAGATAGATAGATAAAGAGACAGAGAGATAGATAAAGAGATAAAGATATAGATAGATAGACAGACAGATAGATAGATAGATAGATTATATAGATAGATTGATAGATTTATTGATAGATTGATTAATAGATTGATTAATAGATAGACAGACAGTCATATACAGACAGATATACAGACAGATATACAGACAGATATACAGACAGATAGACAGACAGACAGACAGACAGATAGACAGATAGATAGATAGATAGATAGATAGATAGATAGAAAGATAGAATAGACTGACAGACAGATAGATAGATAAATAGATAGACAGACTGACAGATAGATAGATAAACAGATAGATAGACAGACAGACAGACAGACAGATAGATAGATAAACAGATAGATAGACAGATAGCCTGCATTATAGTAGATTACACACTGACGTTTCAGTGGAGGTTCTGGAACGCTAACACAATTAGAAACGGTTTTCAAACAGCAATAGCCTATATTAGGAAAAGGCTCTTAAAAAGGAGCAATTTTCAACAGTTTCCAGCTTTTCCTGCCTCTTAGCTATCCTTCACGGTTTATAAAAAGCAGACACAGCCAGCGGCAGTCAAAACCCCGAGGTGATGTGAATTTAAAAGTAACAAGTTGACCGTTGGCTAGAAACTCATTGCTTCAAGTACAGCCGCTGGCTTTTTACTGTCCTTGTGGGCTCTTGCAACCAAAATTAAAAGAGGGGAAAAAATTAGTTCCAGATGTCGGTTTTACCATCAGCTTTTTAACAAAAAATTGGTCGATAGTTTAAAGTAGTTTCTGTATAAAGTATGAGAGTTTCGTCACGGGATCTTCGTAATACAAACAAGAGAACACAAGACTTCTGGTCGAGGGGGGTTCGCAACTTTGTAATTCAGCCAAAATCTCATATAAGAATCCCGAGAGAATCTTCACCAAGCCCTGGGGGTGTGTAACTCGTCGAGGTGAGCGTTTTTCGATGAAGATTCCAAATGTTGCTCACTAATTCGGAATAAGCGTTCTCGTTGACGATCGAGGGCAGCATAGTAAAATGGGAGGAAAAGGAGGGCCCCCGTGTAAATAGAATTGAATGAAATGTCTATTTGATTCATTGAATTGTGGACACACAGCAGAGGCCCTCGTGAAGACTCTAATCCGATTTATATTACGTGGACGTGCTCTTGGTCGCTCGAGGAATTCCGCTCCAGTGGGTTTTCCTGTCGACCGAGGGGTTCGGCGATTCGAAACACCGTATGGTTTTTCAGGATTCCTGAATCAAGAATCAGGATTCTGGGCACTCAGTGGACGCTATGTCAAGTTAAGATCCTGAATCAAGAATCATGATTCTGGAGGCACTTTCTGACAACCGTCTATAGCGTCCAGACATTCAGTGAGATGCTATGTCAAGTAAAGATGTTGTAAACACATGATTAAGTCGACTCAGCTTTCTATTGACCGTATTGTGAATCTACTGCCAGTTTGGGTGGAAGTATCTAAAAATGGGGCGTAGAGATGCACTTTGAACGTTCGCTAAATGACCTTCGTGAACCCTGGGAAGGTTCTCCTGCGCTTTCCTCGGGTCCTCACCCAAAACCGGACGTTTTCTGTAGGAAGATTGAAGATGTTCAGAAAGTGCTTTTTGGGGCCCCTCAGTCAGTTTTCGTGGGAACTCGGCTCTCTATGGGATTAGGTAAAATAAATACAAATGAATTGGTTCCTCCTTTTTCGTTTCACTCGATTTTTTCTCCAGGGGGTGGCGATGCAAAACAGAAAATTTCCTTTGCAACTCTCCATGAACACATCTCCGTGGATTTGCGAACCCCTCGGTGAAATTTCAGCACTGGATGAATAATGCTAACCTGTGGTGGTTAGAAGGTAAAGTTTGAAACTGGGTTTCTGCTTTTTTTTGTCGTTCGCTTGACCAGGTTTGTTGAATTCTGTAATTCCGACTGGACGGATCGATGTGTGTACCGATAAGCTTGAAAACCTTGTTGTTGTTCCCCCCTTTGGTTCCTCAAGGGCGATCTTTACGGGTTCCTTAACAAGATTAAGTTTCACACGTTCTGGTACCGCGAGGGAACCTGTTGCTTGTTTGAAAACGAACTGTAATGAGAACTTGTTTAATCCTTTTGGAATGAAAGTGACACCGGACGCTGATGGATATCGTTGAGTCTAGCTACCGAGTTGTCTTTTGATTGGAATAAATNCTATCTGTTTATCTATCTATCTATCTATCTATCTATCTATCTATCTATCTATCTATCTATCTATCTATCTATCTATCTATCTATCTATCTATCTATCTATCTATCTATCTATCTATCTATCTGTCTGTCTATCTGTCTATCCTTCTGTCTGCGTACCTAGGGTTAACCCAGCTATCAAATTTGAATATCCATCCATATGCACATCTATCTAAACTATCTATCTATCTAGTTATCTGACTGTCTAGCTATCTGTTCTACATATCTATAATCTATCTATCTGTCTATCTAACTGTCTATCGTTCTGTCTATCTATCTATCTATCTCTGTATCTATATATCTGTCTATCTACCTTTCTATCTATCTGTCTATCTTTTTACCTATGTACCTATTCATCCATCTATCTCTATATGTCTGTCTGCCTATCTACTTGTCTATCTATCCAAACATCCGTCTATTATCCATCTATCAATATATTCATCTATCTATCTGTCTGTTTATCCACCTATCTATCTATTTATCTATCTGTCTTTTTCCTATCTATGTATCATCTACGGATCGATCAGTCTATTATCCACCTTTTTATGTATATATGATCTTTGAATTGCATTTAATTCTGAACCTCTTGCTTAGCCTAAATTAGTACCCGTTCAACAGAACCCTTGGTAAGTTTGTCATCCATTCAAAAGTGTGGATGGGGTTGTCTTTCTTCCGTCTGTCTCTAGGTTCAGTTTTAGAGGCCATGGTTTAGTGCAAATGACAGCTTTGCTAGCAGTTCTTCCTGCGTTACACTGCGCTTGCTTATACGTCAAAATACTATGAAGAACTTATTATTGTTATTATTTAATAACTTTTTCCATTGCTTGTCAGCATGGAGACTTATTGTTCACCTTTTTCCACTCCGCTTTTTTTTTTTTTCTTTCCCTCGTTTTTCTTCCCCGTTTATCTTCCGACCGGTTTTCCAAATTCCCTATCTGTTTCTGTAGAAACGTTTCTCCCATCTCTTTACATGGGAGCCAAACAAGTCCGGGCACGCCCGGCCATAGTGAGTTCCCATGACCGTCTATGACGTCATCATGACTCAGCGACTCCACCATGACTCAGTTTCATACCCATATATCGTACATGAGTCGACTCCACTTTTGACGCTCTTTTCAATGGCCCTCGACTCAAGTGCGTACCCACGTGACGAATATGAGTCGACTCGACATTTTGCCCTCTTTTCAATTGCAATCAGTCATCTTCATTTCATTGCTACTCACAAAGAGACATAGAAAATGACAAAGACAATTCAGTCACTGAACGCTATTTAAATGGGATCTAAAGTAAGGCAGACAAAGCCAGGTTACCTAAAACTAACTACTGCGAGAGAGTTTATAATCGCGAACACAAAAACTAAATTAAATCATGGCTACGTAATTACTGTACTGTGGTGCAGAAAAGAAAGCAATGGAGACAAACTATTCCTCGGTGAGGGTAGTACTATGTTTACATAGTTAATTAATAACATTCTTATACATTAAAATAATAACAATAAAAGATAATACAATGCCTGAGTTCTGTATGAGAGATTACAGAACGTTAAATGTTTTCTCAATCGGTCTCCTAAACCCTGTCTTTCGTTTTTACCGTCGTTCATCCATGCCCGATTAATGTTTAATCAGTTAGACTCAGTTTTAGATGTTCCCAAAGATATATTTTTTACGTGAACGTGACAAAGCATTCCCATGGAACAACACAGAGACGTAAAAACTTTATTAGAGCAACAGATAATTATCCGTAAGGTAAGTCAATACCTTGACAATTCAGCTAACGGTGCAACATTCACAACACTGTACTAAGCGGTACTTAATATATGCTCATAAGCGCTTTTACACCTAGATTTTAAACTCACGATGATCCAGTTTAGCCCAGTTTAGCAAATGTACTCGACATGATCCTTGACTGCATGTCAGATAATTGAAAGCATACTGGGCTAAACCTAACTGAAGAAAGTACCGATTGACAGATAGCTTCTCATCTTTAATCGAGTACACATTCATTCTCAAGTGAAACTATGCAGTGTATTGAATATCAAAACTCGATTAGGAAATAACAATCAACGCCCAGGGACAATAGGTAAATAGCCGGTACATAGATATCAAGACTTAAAAAAATCGTAACTCCCAAGAAGTTGGGTAAGCGTCTAAGCGGGTAAATAGCAACTCAGATTTGTGCTGGAACAGGTGCGGTAATAGGTAGCATGGAACTTGTGATATCTGATCCGTAACTTCATTGAGAAGTGACAAACTATTCTCCTCGTGATCTATACCTTTACTACAGAGATACGAAAGTATCCGATTCTCTATGATCGTTCCTCAGATGGTATTCTTAGCTGAACGTTTCTTCTGTGATTGCCTTCGTCCCTTGACAACTTCGATGACAAAGACCACTGAAGCAATGAAGTAACCGACTGTCAGTATGATGAAGACGCTCATCAAGTCCTTCATTGTCAACTTGGAAAGGGGGATTCGATCTTGCTTCCAGTTGCAACACGGGCATCCAAATCTGTCGATACTTGGTGTACTCGAAAACTTCTTCGGTAAACCGTACTCCACTGCTCTTAGAGCTCTGTAGCAAAAGCAGAATGAAATATCACTCAGGTCCGCTCACACGGCTATGAACTAGGTTTACGCTATTTTGATGGAGTGAGCGTGACTGTGGTTTTTCCGAACCACGTACCAAGTAAGGTAGGAATCGGGAATATCGGTCACGAACGGTGCGACGTTGCATTTACCGGTTTCGATGTAAGAGTAGAGCGAAAGAGGTGGGGTGTCTTCATTTGTCTACAATAGTCACATATTATCGCTCTTTTAAACTATGATATACATCAATACTTTGATGATGTTATGATATTACAATAGAGTCTTGTATATGTTCTGTTTCGAATTGTCGATTTACCACAAACGAACCGGCGTAGTACCGATCCGTAACAATGGAAGCACAGTTTTCAGCATCGGCGTAGTTACAGTTGGTGTCGTCCATGGACCTGTCGTACAGTTCCCGCAGCATGCTACCCGGCGTCGAACTCTGCCATATAAGAATTCTTACATAGCTTTAGTTACTTTACTTCAGTTTAACTGTCCAGATCCTCCCAGCCCTTTCCCTGATTGGTTGAATCAGGTGACGTCACATAATGAGCGATACACGCCATTCGAAACCATGAACTTGAGTCGTAGCTTTACCTTAAACAGCTCGTAAGGGTACGACTGTTTGATAAGAACGGGCAAGAGGTCTGTGTCGATGAATTCCTGCATGGTTTCGGCCAGTGGTTTGCGAAATGGCGCCGAGAAGGCAGTGACGACGAGGCTTAGGTAGACGTTGGACAGTATCAACGCAGCTAAGCACCAGCTCAAAGCAACGAGGCGATAATGTAGTTTGGTTGTTGGTACAATGCCCCCTATTTACAATCATTAATCACCGGTTGTTTCGTATGAATTACGTTAGCAGCTAGTAACTATAACATTATTAACTACTAGGTTATAAGTCAGAACATGGTGCTAGTACGTATACCCCCACAGATGTGAATAAGACAGTTGCTACGAATTTTCTAAATTGCTAACTTAACTTAACTTAATTGAATGTTACGTAATAAGAAGTATTCTAGTATTTAATATCTTTTATAATATTTCTTATCATCAGTGGCGGACTGGCTCCCCTTTGCTCGATGCGGAAATTTGCCGGCCGGCGTACAAGGCGCTAGGTACCGGCGCTTCGTAAGGCCACCGGCGCCAAAACCTATGTTTCAAGCTGTTTTGGCGGCGGCGCATGCGGCACACTGCCGCACTGCCGCATGGGCCAGTCCGCCCCTGCTTATCATATGCTAATGTTAGCAAACGTAGGTGAGAAACTCCTGCAAACAGGTATGTCATAGTTACAGATTATGTTGAATTCGTACAAATATGAGGCTATATTTAAGTAGTATCTTAAGTTAGTCATTAGTTACGTTCTGTACCTTGACCCAAGGTGACTTGAAGCACGTACATGTAAGGTCCTGGAAAAGACTTGCTACCACTCCATAACCTGTTGAAGACGTGAAGTACTCCGCCAAGAAATAAAGCGGCACATGCAATACATGCCCAAACCTATATCCATAACATTGTATACGTCTGAAGCAGCTTGTTTGAACTTGATACAAAAACTGACTTACCGCGGGGGTGAATGGGTTAACAAATGCCCACATTTTCTGCTCCTCTTGGGGATAGGGAATGAGCATGTAGGTGTGCGCACCAAATAAAGGTACCGTGTCACCAAGTTTGAAGTAGTCGCTAGTGATGATCAGAGGAGCTATCACCAAGTCGGCCTGTAGTAATATTACCATAATATATTTACATCTTTATTGGTAGGTACATAGATACATAAATATATAGATAGATAGATAGATAGATAGATAGATAGATAGATAGATTCGTGAAGTATTAACATCAAGGACACTTCAAACAACAATTCGTTCAAATTTTGCTAATATAATGCTATTTAACTGAACACAATGATTAACTATTAACCCTCACCAGCAAAAGCCCATCCCATCCAGTCAAGTCGTTATGGGTACGGATAGTTCTATTCTGTTCGTTCTTCAATAATATTTGAATGTCTGCCATAAACGCGTCTTTATCCACGGGCTGATACCTATGAGGAATCCGGCAAGCAAGATTCAAACGGGTTAAGGGAACTTCAGTGACGAATGCATGATTCTGGTCTGGTGTTACTTGAACTTGGCGTAACGTGCAATCCACTTTAGAAACTCTCCGCCACGCTCTGTGATGTCTACGCTACCCTTTCCGTCCGGTCTGTAGCGGAAAAATTCTGCAATCTGTGCAACACATACTTCCATGGTTTATATGGATAGTGAAAGTCATATAGGTATATCTGCATTATAAATGTTTGTGTTGTGTGTGTTTGTCTGGTGCAACAATACTGAATGGTTCAGACCTGCACACCGACAAGTCTGAGGGGTAGCTCAGTTCCAAATGTGCCAGCGACGGCCGCTACCAGCAGGAACACGTAACCAGTGGAAGTCCACATGGTTTTTGAAGACTGCATTCGCTTCGTTTTCCTCACAATTTATTCTCCGATAAGTAGCTACTGTAGACAATTTGTAATTCTCTTGAAATTGACGTTCGATGTGAAAATAATGTTTAACTTAAGAGTCTTATATGAATATAAATTCATGCATATATTTCGTGTGAATTGGATAATATGACCTCTTACCTTAGTGCCCACCGACTGAGCAGCAGAGCCAAGTGAAGACCCTAAACTGAAGTCAGGAAACAAAACTGCAGGAAACTTTATGGGCCAACGTTGTGGGTGTTCAGTGGGCAGTTTTATTGAAAGAGGGAGCAGAACACAAGAGATGGATTCCTTGCATATTATAATAGAATGCCTTGGAGGAACAAGTCTAGAGCAGCAAAAAATGGGTTCTTCCTGGGAGGGGGGAGTTGATCGCCTGTGGCACCCACGTTTTCACAGGTATATCAGCCAAAAAAATACTGACTATAGCCCTAAGAGTACTTTATGTACTAAAAAATTTCATTTAAATCGGGTTGATAGTTTTACCACAATAAAATTGTAAAGTTAAATAAAAATCCATAATTTCCTACCATTCAGAACCCTATTTTCCTGCTCTAGACTGTTCATGAAAACGTTAAATTTTCAACAGTAGACATGCTATATAACATTGTTTTTTCCTTATCGTGGAAAAACAATCAGATTTACATCAAGGTTTTGGATTTCCAACCCAAACATGTAATCGAAACGTTCACATACGTCGCTATTGCAGTAATATTGCAGCATGGGGACCTTTTTCCCCCGGCTATCCTCCCCCCGCCCCCCAGTCGTTGAGGTGCATGACATGTTTCATAAGAAATTTGTATCCTTGCGAATACATAAGGTTTTAGGCCGGCAAGAAGTTCAGTCCATCGGTAAAACCAACATATTACCATTGTAACGAGCAAAGTTAACAGATTTAGGCGAAGACGACGAGACTTTGTTTACAATAACCGACCAAACTAACGGATACAATATTCGCATAATATACTCGTAATCCACTGATTGAATGGCATCATAGGATAGTAAGATTAGCCGCACTGAGTCTAGACTGAGTAGCCTACTAAGGTTCATTGTTACAAGATTGTTATGAACACATTGAAAATAAGTCTGTGTGCTGCTTGAGTAATTTATTGCCTTCGGTGTACATTTTTCAAATCCCCCCAATGCAATATTTTAAGGTGCCTACTTAAACAACTACTTAATACAGTTAACCTGCCTCCCTTAAATTACCTCAAATCGAGCTGGGATGAAGAAAGGGCTATTTGGCTGTTACATGGCGGTGGCGGTTTTAGTGTTTTAGTTTTTACTTCGGGTTGTATAGAAACTGTGTCAAGTTTATCAGAGTTGATTTTTGCAAAGCATCGACAGTTGCTGGACCATCTAAAAGCAAGTTGAAATCAAATTAAGTTAGTTGGTAACTTGTAATTTGACAAATCGGTAACAGACCAAGTGGGAACCATCCCGGTGTACCGGCATCAGCTCGCGCTGCTTCAACGGCGTTTTTCAACGCGAAGAGCACCGAGATACTCGTGCAAAGTGGAGGTTCTCCCGTTGCTGTTCAATAGATTCGTCATATAACTGTTTTTGTCGGATAACAGACTTGTGTATCTTATCATATTACCTGTCTGTCTATTTATCTACCTATCTGTTTATCATCTACCTATATGAAGTAATTATGTATCTATCAGTCTGTCTATCTATACGTCAGTTTATACATCCGTCTATCTATCGGTCAATGTATCTTTCAACCTATCTATCTCTAGCTACCTGACTATCGATCTATCCACCTACCGTTTATCTATTCATCCGTCTTCAATCTATCTATCTATCTATCTATCTATCTATCTTTCCATCTTTCCATCTAATTTAACTTAAGTCCTAAAGAAAAAATTGACTTGTCGAAACTGGTAGATGACAGAGGGGACGGTTTTAACTCAAATGAAGATAAATTGAATTATTTAGGAGAAAAATTCTTTAACTGTAAGCCAGGGACGATGAACAACGGGTACGGCGCAAAACAGAATACAGAAAGGAACCTTCGCTCTTCTCAGAATAGATACAGATTCAGTGCAAACGAAGTGCAAGCGGCCATAGAAGCCGTTAGAGCGACCGGGTCTCCAGGACACGATGGCGTGCCTTTTTTGGCTCTTCAGAAACTCCCCTCTTGTATCCATTTCTTAACAAAAATTTTTAATGCAGCAATGGTATTAGGGTACTTCCCTAGAACATGGAAAAAAGCAGCCATACACATTATACCGAAGCCAAATAAACCTGACAAATCTAGCTACCGTACCTTCCGACCAGTCTCCCTGCTCTGTACAATGGGGAAAATTCTTGAAACACTTTTAACAAGAGTCTTAGCCAATTTCCTAGAAGACGGACATTTTTTAGCCTCTTCGCAATTCGGTTTTAGGAAAAATAGAAGCGTGGAAGATGCGGTTTTAAACCTTACTGGACACATTGCCCATAACTTTTCTCAGAGACACGTTACCTCCGCGCTCTTTTTAGACATTCAAGGTGCCTTCGATAACGTCAATCACAAAGTTTTACTACAATTGCTTAAAAGACCGGTTTACCCAACTACTTGCTAGAAATTACTGACAGCTTTTTAAAGGGACGTGTAGCGGTTCTGTCGGCTGAAGGGTCAAGTAGCGAGGAGTTTTATCTCATTAAAGGGGTTCCCCAAGGTTCTCCGCTTTCCCCACTTTTATTCCTAGTGTATATAGACGAAGCGCTAAAGGCACTGAAAATAAAAAGGATCCGAGTACAGGCTTATGCCGACGATCTGGTTTTATTTGTCTCAGGTCGGTCAGCAAAAGTGACAAGCAAATTGTTGAGCCGAGCAATAACCACAATGGAAAGATGGGCAAAGAGGTCGAAATTAAAATTTCAGAAGGATAAGACTGAACTCGTCCATTTCTCCCGCAAACGGAGGCCACAGATCGACCCAGTCCATTGGGAAGGAAACTTAATACGCCCAGTGCCTACAGTGAGATATCTAGGTATAACTCTGGATTCAAAACTGAACTGGAGACCTCACCTAGCAAACACAGGTAGACTGTGTCTAATAATTTTACTAAACTTGTCGAAAATAGCCAAGAAGCACAGAGGGCTCAGACCATGCAGGCTTAGAATTTTAATCGAAAATCTGGTAGTCCAAAGGCTTTTTTACTGTGCACCGGCCTGCATCCCTGCTTCACCCACAACATTAAAAATGGCAGGCCAAGTTTACCGCAGGGCGCTGCTAGTCGTCGCAGGGTCCAGCAGCCGAATCTCCTCGAGCGCTCTCGAGGTGGAAACGGGATTTTTACCGTTTCACCTCCGTTTAAAACGTATCCTACTGAAGAAGGTATGCAACATTTTAAGTCAATCGCCGCTAGGTCCTTTATCAAAGTTTATATCGGGAAATCCTTTCGCGAGGTCCAGTGTATCCCCCTTCAAAGGTATGTTGCTAGCGCTGCAGGAGTGTAAAGACAAGCAAATTTTAGAGGAAATACAAGTCTGCGAGTTGACTCAGTGCAGGTCGGAGTGGCCTCCTTCATCGGTGAAATTTATTTTAGCGGAAACAATACTAGAGGCTTTAGCTCAGATGAATCAGATTGAGCCCCAGTTTAAAAATAAAATTTACACAGATGGTTCCAACAACGGCGAAAGGTCAAGATTTGCGGTGTATGGGGAAATAGAGGAGGAGTTTTATACTTACAAAGGTCGTTTTAACTACCCTCTACCAAGTTTTTATGCTGAAGCAGCGGCGTTAGCACAGGCTCTCAATACAATACAAGCAAAAAGAATAAAAGATGTCGCCATTTTTACCGACGCAAAGTCAGTCCTACAGGCTCTTTTAAACTACAATAATTTTAAAATCGACCCATACTTGAATAGTGCAATTCTTAACCTCAAAGCTGCGGCCGCAAAATCGAACATTTTACTAGTCTGGTGTCCCGGCCACGAAGGAATTTTAGGTAACGAACGTGCAGACCTTTTAGCCAAAGAAGCAGTGCAAGAGGTAAATTTTACTGGATCAATTCTGGACTTGGGTATACCTATGAGTTTTGCAGTGCAAACAATCAACAGTGCTATTATGGAAGAATGGACTAATAAATGGAAGGTTGGAAACACAGGAAGGAGATTGTACTCACTAGGGGTGAAGACTGGTATCTCAGGGATTTGCACTCTGCCACTGCCAAAATGGGCAACCTCGGTTTTAATAAATGCACGCTCTGATATCTTACCTACCAAAGCACATCTTAGCAAATTTTACTCGCATGTCGACAAACTATGCCGGTGTGGAGTCGCATATCACACTTTAAATCACGTTTTACACCACTGCCACCTTTTAAACAAAGAGCGCGCGCTTTTACGTAGAACCGCCAGTGTTTATAAATTAAAATGTGATAACCAAACGCTGTTAACTGACAACAGGTTTTTTTCTAAGCGTCGCAATACTTTTAAAAGAAACCTTGATCCAAAATAGATAGGAAATTGTTAAGTGAAGATAAAGTTCATTTAGCTCACTTATTCAGGGTATTTACAAGAAGGACACGCGCATTAAAGAGGGGGCCATGGGCGAGAGCCTGCATGCCCTCTTTCATGATTAAAAAAAAAAAATCTATTTAACTATCTATGTATCCATCTATCTATCTTCTATCCATCTATCTATCTATCTATCTATCTATCTATCTATCTATCTATCTATCTATCCATCTATCTATCTATCTATCTATCTAGCTATCTATCTAGCTATCTATCTCTCTATCTATCTGTCCATCTATCTGCCCATCTATCCAACTATGTATCTATCAACTTATCTCTAGCTATCGATCTACCTGTTCTATCTGCGTACCTGCCTATCTATTCATCCATTTATCTATCCATCCGTCTATCAGTCTATCTATCTATCTGTCTATCTGTATATCTATCTACCTATCTATCTATGTACCAGTCTACCTATCGGTCTATTTATTTGTTTATCCAGCTGATCTCTTTACACTTACATGTATTTCCTCTATTGTCGTTAGAATCGCACTTGTGAATGATTGGCTTGCCGTTACCTTTAGAGCCAAAAACTCCGTTGGGATTAATGGAGTTCTTCAAAAGTGTGACTCGGAAATCCTCGGGTATGTCCTTACTGGCGGGCGGTTTGTAATGCTATAACCGACGGATAATAAAGACTTTAAATTCGAATCGAATGGCTTTTAGAGAAAGCTGTAATTCATTACCAATGTACCCACAGTTAATTTCTTGCCAGTGACCGTATCGTACTGCGCTCTTTCAGTAGTCCACAGGCCGATGCCCATCATAAAAGCTCCTTCAACTTGGCCAATGTCCACTAGAGGATTCAAGCTGTGCCCTGCGTCTTCCAAAATGTCCACACGTTGAATCTATATACGGTAGATTTGAATCCAGTGCTAGGGTTATTTAAACGAGTTAAGTTCCTAGTACAATGTACCAGTTTCTCTCCAGTTAGGACATCCAGTTCAACTTCGGTAACTGCTGCACCGTAGACGGTATAGGATGTCAACTGGTCATTGGCTGGATTCAAACTGAAGAGTAAGGGAAATTAGTTGCTCCTAAAAACCCTCTAAACACCCAAATGGACTTACTAGTGTCGGGCAGTAAGATCGATGTTGGCTTTGTGACATGCCTCGACTAACGTCTTCCAGTCGGGGTTCACCAGAGTATCCCGTATGGGTTTCATGCGTTCGACCAGTTCTTTGCATGCCAGTGAAATACCCTGAAAATGAGGTTTTGAAACTTGTGTAACCTATGCGAAGACATGTAACGAAGCTGCGACTATAACGTTTTACTCAGACCAGGCTGAACACACTGAGAATTGGGTGCAGCATTAAGCTTCAAAGACAACATTAAATAGCGACCGCTTAGCTCAATTTTGGTCTAAACAGTTATGTGTCTTGTACTATTGGCACTTACGTAGCAGTTGAGCTCGCTGGTTAGACTGCCTCCAGTGACATAAGCGTTGGGGTTGGTCAAGGTATTCGTTGCCTTGACGGACACGAGGTTAAGCGGGATATCCAGTTCTTTGGCCACTACCTGAGCTACCTGAATACGTCAATAATAAAGCATCTACGCATTAGTCTTTTTGTAATAACAAAGTAACTTCAGCTACTACTATATCTGCACCAAGTTACACCTTCCTTTTTAAAATACTGGTCACACGGGGTAATTATAATATGCTATGAAATCTATGCATTGCATAATTCTAGGTTTAAATGTTTTCTACATGTCTTTCAGTCTGAGGCATTTGACGATACCTTCGTGTTGATTCCTTGGCCGGATTCAATGCCACCGTGGGTCGCTACCACACTACCATCGACGTGATAGATGGCCACAAGACAATTGTACCAGATTGAAGGATATCCAGTAGCAACATCAAAGATGATGGGTACGATACTGACGCCGCGTTTCTTCCAACGATTCTCGGTGTTAAAGGTAGCCACAACAGCTTTACGAGCTTCGAAATCGGAACTGGCTACCAGCTGAGTAACGATATCCTGAATGGAGCTCGCGATCGACCTGGCGCCAGGACTTGCAACAGGGGTTTCGTCATTCAGATTTTTCAAACGTAAAGCCAGTGGATCTTGACCGAGCTCCTTGGCGACATGTTCCATGATGTACTCGATCAACGCCACACCTTCAGTCGGTCCAGGACCCCGGCAGTACGTGTTCTTAGCGGTATCGGTCTTGACTGTGTAAGGAGTCAACCGCCACGAGGCTGACTTGTAGCAGTTACGGGCCAGATAGGCAGTCGCTGGTACGTAGCTTTCGTTGAAGTTGCCTCCTGCATCGCCGTAAATGTCCATTTCAACACTCTGAAGCAATCCAGTGTCGTCCACTATTACCTAAAGCAATTAGTTCCATCAATAAGGACTAGTTTTGATTCTACGACCTGGAAAGGAGGCTTCTGTAACCTTGAATCGCCCATACTATCTTGGACAGCCTTTTAAAGCCTAAAGGTTCTGCTTATTGCAAGTATATCCCAGTCGAATAAATTACCTTGTACTTGCAGTAGTGAGGCATTCTCCCTCCCACAAACTCCATATTAGAATGGAAATCCAGTTTCATGCGAACAGGCTGCTTCAGATCAGATGCGGCCTTTGCGCAGGCGACTGCAACTCGCATGGCAGGGACGTACTTGCCTCCGAAAGAACCTCCAATCCGCTTGACCTGCATTTCAATCCTAAATATACGACAACGTAATAGTCATGCGATTACTGGTGAACGAGAAAGCCATTTTAGTACTGATTCGCAGTGAGTCCAACAGCCCTGGCGACACTTTTCTGCGTCAAATCTACATCGTACGTTGCGCAGTACACTTGCATACCGTCTTCAGTGGGAACGCAACGGGTGAACTGAGTCTCCATATAGTAATGGTACTGACTTCCAAACTCAAACTCTCCTTCTATGGTTCGCAGGGCGGCTTTAGAAGCTCTCCGGTACTGGAACTGCTGGAAGTCCACCCTGGGCTGCCGACTGCCCTGGAAGGTCCGGCTGAAAGTTACCGAAGAACCCATGGGGAGAACTCGATCTGGATAATTCATGGCTTCCTTGATGGTCAAAACTGGAGTCTGCTGGTCTTTGTACGTGACAATGACCAGTTGAGCGGCTTTGACGGCTATTCTATGAGACCGCGCCACTACGAGTCCAAGTGGTTGCCCAGCATACAAAACTTTACTCGAGCAGAATACCTTGAATTTAAGAACTGTTTAAAGACTTTCAGATTTTCAAGTCCCTGGGTATAAGCTGCTAGTACTTCTTCGCCATCAATGATGTCAAAGCTGGAACCACCTTCAATCCAGACGTTAGACCCGGGAACATTTTTCGCGTCGTAGAATGCAACAACGCCATCCACAGCCTGTAAACAAAGCGCTCTCCACGAGTTAGTATACTAATACCCGACTGTACTATTCTACTATGCTAACCAGAGCTTGTGAAGCATCGATGGACTCGATGGTGCAGTTGGCAATAGTGCTTTGCACAAAAACGGCGTGAAGTTCACTGGCTTGTGGGCTTATATCGTCGAAAAACTCGGCCTCTCCTTTATTAACGCAGAAGAGTTTATGTTCTCGTTTTCTATTATTATTCTAATGAGACGCAATTAAGCACCTGACGTCTGAGCGCGTGCTTCCACTTTCGGAAGTGGTTTGTACAGCGGCCCTGGGCTGGAATCAGGATCAAACGCTTGCTGACCCTTTGAAAGGCCCCTCTGCAAGCTTGTGGCACCACTTCTGTAAACGGGGCTTGCCTTTTCACCGACTACGGCTAACGCCATCTATTGCGGGAAAGGTTCTTGTTAAACGAAATGGACGATTGAAGTCTGAAACCAAGGGAAATATAACCTTGTAGAATAATCCCAAGGCGACGTTTTTACGGTACGTTGGTTCTGGGTTAGGTTCGTCGATAACTGGAACGATTTCCTCCGACAGTACCTGAAGTGTGGCTTGGAGAACGTTTTCATCTCCAAGGTATTTCCCAGTGAGGTACGATTCAGCAACTTCAGCGTGAATCTAAGGACATCGACATAATACAATTTGAAACTATAACTTTGTTTTAACCGAATTTGAATTACAAATGAAGGGCTGATGCCTCCAAAAACAATGCTGGGCTTTTGTAGAACGAGAAAGTTGTCCTGCGGATCGACTCTGATCTTGAATCCAGCGCTTATATAAGCCTGAGCATTGTTCGCTCGTGGCATCACTTTGAAGGTGCGGATGACGTGGTCGTTGGATATAGGCGGGAAATACAGGTTTACGATGACCTTCTTATTCAAGTCGGTTGTCAAGAAGTCGGAGATGGTCAACACGCTCTGAGTTCCCGACGAATCCTCTTCATTATACAAATTAATACTTGCGTTAAACAGGTTGCTGTTTGATTGTTATTCGTCATGACTACTACTGAATATTGGTACGAATTAACTTACGTAGCAAAAGCGTAACACCGATGGTTTCAAACAATACGACCAGGTCGGATGTAAACATCGGGTGGTCATGCTTCACGCACAAGTTACCCGCAATCGTAGCCATCTGGAAATCAAGTCGAGCATTATTCCCATCCTTCTTTCCAAGACGGTATAGCAAACATAACAAAACTATACTGACAGGTATCAATGTCAAAAGAAAATCTTACATTACGGATCGAAGTGCCAGCAACCTTCCCCAGATGTTCGGCTATGATGGGACAGTACCAATAATCTGGATTAGTCGTACCGACTTCCTCGAGAACCTCCTTGAGCTTGGTGATGGTTACACTACCTCCGATGGTCAGCGGGGTGTTACGAGAAATTTGCTGCAGTTCTGGAACTCGGGAGATGTCGATGCCCACATCGTAAGAACCCTCACCGGGGAACAATCCTTTTATGACAGTTACTTTCTAGTTAGCCTGCTTTTGTTGGTAATTGATGAAGAGAAACAGTTTTACCGACGCTGGTGTTTCCAGCAATCAACCGGTATCCTGCTCCTGCAGGAAGTTCGTTCAGAATGCCTAGTAGGCGAATCAACGTTTCCGGGCGTTCCCATGATCCATCAGGAAGTTCAGCTTTTATGGACAAGCTTCCTTTAGAAGAGCAGCTTCCAGTGCAAGCATCTTTCTTGCATGGGCCTGTACCCTTCTTGCACAAGGGGGTATTTCCTAGTTCCTAATCAAGAAGAGGTTAACCACCACTTGGTTCAACACAATTTGGATTCTGCACTTAAGGTTCTGGGAGATCACCTCAATATCGATCGAGGACGGTGGGTTGGTAGAGAAAGTCTTGAAAGCGTCTAGAATAGGTCGGTAGCCAGTGCATCGACACATGTTTCCGTCTATGACATTTTCCACTTCATCAGGAGAAACGGTTCCGGTGGGTTTCTTCGCAAGAAGGCTAAAATGGATAACAAGTTAAGAAATTCCGTTGATCATCTCGGTTAATATGAAAAGTTCCATCAGTTATACCTTCATTGTAAATAGCATTTTACATCTTGTTGATATTCATTATAGTCTTACTAGAATACATCGGTGGTTTGAAGATGTATGTTTAGACAAACTTTATGGCGTATAGTAAGTTTTCCTGTTCCTTGGTCTTGGGCATACCTGTACATGGACATAACCATCCCGGGGCTGCAGTATCCACACTGAGTTCCACTGAAGTCAGCCAGGCGACTTTGCACCGGATGGTAACCTTGCTTCTTGTCGCCGATACCTTCGACGGTCGTTATCTCACTGCCGTGACATTGCAACAACGGCACCAAGCACTGTTGACAGAGATGCACAATACTTTGGATAGGATTGAACTAATAACAGATAACTAACAAAAGCATTAAAGTTGGTGTAGCTTAGGTAACGTTAGGTTGGGTTAGATTAGGTTTACCAAGCATGATCATCAATGGACAATGGTGTTGATTTCTGCCTTCGGGCTATGTCAAGGAAAGACTGAATCAGCCTTCTTTTTAGCTTGCGTAGACAGCCTTATTATCTATCGCCCTTTGTAACTAATACACAGGACTAGACAAAAGTGATAGTCTAGTTGTTTGTGTTTTGATACTATCAGACACTTTCTGGAATATCCGTGAATGTAAACTTACTGAATTGACTGCGGAGACTTTCTTTATCCCAGTCACGGGATCGATGGTAGACATCGTAACGACGCAAGCTCCACACCCTCCTTCCCAGCACATTGTCTTGGTTCCAGTCAGCCCTAGTGTATCCCTAAGGAAGGAGGCCAACCGGGTGCCGCCGCTGACATTCGAATCAACTAATCCAGAAATATTATTTGATCATCCTTCGATACACATTATGTGTTGTCCCTGTAAATTAAACCCGTCAAAAAATGGGAGACTCACCTGTGTAGCTCTTTCCATTGACCGTTAGTTGAAGAGCACTGGCAGCGGAACTGTTTCCAGGGGTCAATTCGCCTACCAATCCTTCAGCACTTTGTGTTTGTCCCATGTCTGAACATCGAATGACTTCACAGTCTCATTCTGACTTATTTTTGTACCTTCTATATCCTTTTAAACCTGCGGGGGACAGATAATTTAAAATAGAAAAACCTGCGTAAGAGAGAAAGCAGCCCTAAAGATAAGTGTTGCTGCACGTAGCCCACTTAATGATACAGCAAGTTTATCTTTTTTAACAATCTTATCGAAAAACAACTTTTTTATTTAAACAATAACAGAAAGAAATTGCGCAGTATGAAGGAGCACCAATAGCCACGTCAAATAGACAAAACCAGGCACCCGATGGCATATGATCGAATCCCAACCGGCTCTAGAACCCACCTGGTATAGGTTCAGAGTTAGATACATCAGATGGATAGATGGACAGATAGATAGACAGATGGAAAGACAGACAGACAGACAGACAGACAGATAGATAGATAGATAGATAGATAGATAGATAGATAGACAGATAGATAGATAGATAGATAGATAGATAGATAGATAGATAGATAGATAGATAGATAGATAGATAGATAGATAGATAGATAGATAGATAGATAGACAGATCGATAGATAGATAGACAACTGAAACATCAAAATAATTTGCTGATCAAGTGTTTAGTTCTTGCTGCTTACGTCTGCAGCGGCGTTGCGTTAAACTACATGAGACCTAATCAACTAAAACTATATAGCTAAACCGGTTATCGACAAAACACGAGAAGAAAGGGTGTTACCAGTTCCTTGGCTCGGGTTTTGCCCTTGAGCGATCAGAGCGCCTGTCAAATTCAACACCTGGTGCAAAAACCAAGGTCATAGTCCCAATCCGCTTGATCGATTCACATTACTGGTTATTTGAAACTTGAAAGCAGGATGCATAGTCTCTTGCTATCAGAGAGCGTCCATGTCTGCAGTCTTGCCCTTTGTGATTAGAGGTTTATTGTTGATAGACGATTAAATAATGTTATCGTGCCTTTCTTCGTTAGATATACGCTGAGAGAACCAGTATACTTATTACATGCTGTTAGATTACTTCAGTACGTGTATAATATACACACATATTGTTATATCTATTATACTATTATCTCTATTAAAATTAAAGGTTAATAGATAATGCATCTTTTGTTTCTTCTATTCTTTATATATTTTATACTTAGTCTTTCCCAGTAACATCGAAATACTCAGGGTTAATTAAAATTAATAAGACATCAAGTTCTTAGTACTTGAACGTGTTCCGTGACTCCGTGTTTTAAATTTGTCCTGTTCACGTATATCGATAACGATACGGAATCGACACTCCGGATTTGTAACTTCGAGCATATTGTTATTGATACGGAATCGGTCCTTAAGAACTGCGATTCTAATTTTTAAAACTTAACCAAGTTATCATATTTCTAGTAATTAACATATCCGGGCAAGACTGCTGTTAATGTTAACCATGGCTTATTACACTCAAATTATCGGTAATTTTAATTTAGCCAAAAGAATCGCCGTAAAGAGAACAAATTGGAGAATTTTTTTCCGATTAATGAATGTCTGTTTTCCGACTTTTAGTATTTTCAAAAGTCAAGCGACCCGGAGAAGTGATGAGGAATTTTGGTCCCATAAGAAAAAGTAAGCAAGCCCGGAGCAGTGATGAGATTACCCCGGGTGTTTTCAGCTTCATTCCTTCATTTGTTATGATAGGTTCTATATATTACATTGTACTTCTTGAATCATTTATTTTACTTGTATCGTTTGATATGTAAACTGTAGTCATGTCGTTTTCAGGTGTTTCCTACACTCCTAGCTTGGGCCTAGTGCGACGTGGTCGTCTGATGTTCGGACTAAGGTGTGCGTAACCAGCCATATTGCACTGTTACCGTTAAATTAAGGTAGCTAGAACCTCTTTGAACTTGACGCTTATTTATGAATGTTTGCTGATGCTGGGTATTAAATTGGGCATGATAAGAATATGTTTTGAATATTAGTGGAAATGTATGATGATCAACGAAAAATAGTCAAAAGTAATGTTGATATTTGACGGAAAATGTACGGCTTACCTAGTAAGCAACACTATAACGTTATATAAAGAGTCAAATCTAGTTTAGAAACTATTGAATTAATTTTCTTTCTGTGCGTACGTACCTGTTACGACGTCAAATAATGAAATATATATGTAATATGATGAGCTTCATATATATATTAACGAAGGTTCAGACATAACCTTCAAATCTATAGGAACATTGGTCGCAGGTCAGGTAATGCTTGTCACATAGGTGAATGTTAAGTGTTACCGGTAGCACAGCTACACCACATTCAACAACCAACAACGACATGGCACTGCGGTGTGATGGCCCGATCTGTAGCTGGACATTCTTCTGGAGAATTCTTGACATCTACCATGAGATCTTCTGCTACCATGGCATGGATGTTTCTCCTATGTCTTACCATGGGGGCCAAGCATGCCCGGCCATAATGACACGCCATGAGCATCCATGACATCATGGTGACTCAGTGACTCACCATGGCTCACCACGACTCAACTGCGTCATCGGATAACTCGATTCCGTACCCATGTGTCGTGTACGAGTCGACTCGACTTTCAATGCTCTTCTCAATGGCGCTCGACTTGATCACGTACCTGTGTGTCGTAATCGATTCGACATTTCGCCGGTGTTTTTTTCAACTGGGAATTTTCTAGCTAGCGAATAATTGTAAAAGTTTAACTTCATTTGACTGCAATTCGCAAAACTAAAAACTAAATCTAAAGCTCAAGTACCGCAAATAAAGCTAGGTTAGCAAAACTAGAATACTGTGAGAGGGTTTAAAATCTCAAGCACGAAATCTGACTTCAGTGACGAATACAAAAGTACTGGTTGCAGAAAAGAAAGCAAGGGAGAACAATCTATTCTTGAATAAGATGAGGGTAGTACTACCATGTTGTAATATTTCATCAGTTTACATGAACATGCCTTTACTTGCGAATCGACTGTGTACACCTGACAAGTTGTATTATTGCTTGTATTGTCTTGATGTATAAGTTGTGTAATGTTTAGTTATTTCGAACAGTTACCTTGAAAACATTTGGATAAACCACATAATCAGGTTTATGATATGTAGTGACAATTAACAAGTACTATATGATTCTTTGGGGAAAAAACATGTAACAAAGAAAAACTTTGGAAGTACTATTTACGTCCAAGGCCGAAACTCAGGCAGTGTCGTTCAGTGCAGTTCGCACAGAAGAGGAAAAAAACCCATGACGTTGGTAGAACCGGGAGCACAGGCCGAACCCGGAGGGCCCACCAGGTACACGGGTTGACCAACCACATTACCGACAGGGCCGTAGTTGCAAGCTACCAACACCTGATAAGGATTCAAGGAATAGGCCGGATCAGTGTTGATGAACATTGACATAGCGCAGCCTATCTTGTATGTGTGTGCCCATATCATCTGTGAGTAATTCCCGATTGTTTTTGGCGGATTCGCACTGCTTATGAAAAAAATGCTGTTTCTCAGAACAACGACAAAGCTTGAATGTAAGTACCAAAGAGTCGAACTTACGGATAAGAGTGTATGATAGCCGCAGTCATGTCATCGTATTCAATGATCCAGTCCTCGATGGCATTCAATGACAAACCATTCACGATAACTTGTTTACTTGACGACCACGTTGTGTACAGGTTTTGTCCTACTTTGAATAGAGCTGAAATAATTGTACCGGGATATTATCGATATTGTGATCATGATCTCACGTTTTGCTTAACTTGACAAGATCTTGCAGTCGTCTCATTCGGGTCCGTCTCCCTTGCTTAACAGCAAGAATTGCTCACTTTTTTCCATTTCACGTTTTTTTTTTCATTATTATTATTATTAATTTTTTTTTTGGGGGGGGAGGGGTCTTCCTACCTTTGGAGAAATCCCCATCTTCATTCTCATTTACGCCATCGAACAACTCAACTGCTTACTACACGTGTGCATATAAGTCGACTCAACTTTGCGGTCGACTCAACTACGTGCCAACATGTTGCAAACAAAGGTTAGTTAGTATGAATTTCACAATACGAGTCAAATCAACTTTAAGCACTGCTTTCGACTGCGCTCGACTCAGTCGCGCACCTTTGTGTCGTATGTCAGACGACTATATTGCAAATAACAAGAACAATTCATTCATTGAATACTACTTATAAACTGAATTTTTAGTATCGCAGACAAAGCTAAGTCAGCTGAAACTAACTACTGCGAGAGACTTCATATTCGTGAACGTAGAAGCTGATTTGAATGACGGCTATTCAAGTTCTTTGGTGCAGGAAAGAAAGTAATGGACACAATTTTACGATTCGTCAATGTTGCGAACCGAGCAGCCATTACGTAAAATGTAACTTGAACGTTTGTAGGTTCAAGCAAGATTACAAAGTATGTTGAATTATAGGTTCTTCATACTTATCGTCAAAGTCTTGACATTTATACGCTTGTATTGCTTATGTATATGCCTAGATTATAATGGAATACTTTTTCAGTTGACCTAAGAGAAAATGCAAGTGAATGATCTTACAGACGTCGCGGTTCGTATCATGTCGATATTGGCATTGATTTACCCAGGCTTGGGCTATGTTCGCTAATTCATCGTCCCATTCCTACAAATTGAAGAAATGTCGGTTCGCTTAAGACAGTTTATGACTTCTAGAAAATAACGGGTTTACCATTATGCTCATGTTAGCAGCAGTAAGATTCGCGTTCCACGCAGCACTGCCTCCTCCGGCTGCCGAATTACGAATAAAATTATGGTAATCTAAAATAAATTCCTTGTTTTCTGACGAGAGGACAACAGGAGTGGGCTGGCTGCAGTTTCTGGAGAACATACAAGGCTTTTTTTTATTGGCAAAAATTATTCCTCGCGGTAATCAGAATGACGTCATTATCGAGTAAACTCACGGAATAAAGACACAGAGTGTTGTGTGCTGAAATGTTGCAGTAGTCGAACGCAGAGACGCTACTGAAGTAAACGGCTACCAGTACGAAAGGACGAGTGGTTGACATTTTACGATGTGCTACGTGTCAGTTGCGTGGTTTATTTGCGATTTACTAAATATTTAAAATACTGCGTTTGGGTGGCTCGGAGGTTTGATTTTACCATCAATTGAACACGTTCTCTGATACATGCCGATAACATGACTAGTAGACAATAATTTCTCGCAATCGTGATTAGTCGTTGATGTTCCGATGAATTACGTTGAAAGAAGTCTTTTTAAACTGAAATAATTATTTAATATCTCTTAACATAACTTAAGTTTTGGTTTTGTTTCGTAAAGTTGAAAGGGCAGTACTCTTACCTTAACCAAGCTGTCGAGGTGTTTGAGATATCTGCTGTATCAACACTTCCATGTATATGCGGTGAACAGGTGCGTACTGTACATGTTGGTGGTGTACGTATTATACGATGAGTCATGAAATTAGTAATAAAGAAAACTGTACATTGCAATTGCTCAGTTAAATCATACAATATTTTAATTTCCTTTTAGCGAGCTAGAATTATGTTGATTGCCGCCACTACCTCAATGCAAGTCTACACAGCTAAATCGGTCAACATAGGTGACTTAGAGAGGAATGGTTTCAAGCAGTCGCGATTAAAACGGTTAAGAAATCCTTATGGTAACTTCATTCTGCATGGATAGAATAGTAATGATTCACTTTGATAATCTCATGTGACTACCAGGTTAGTGCAGATTACATTTAGCACTTTAACTGGAGGAGCAACGTTACAAGCAATAGAAATATGTTAATCGCTTATGGCACCCAAGTTTTGAAAGATACAACAGCCTAAAAACTACTGGTTATAGAACTGGTATCACTTTATGCACTGTTAAAGTTCTATTTAAATCCGCTCGTTAGATTTGCCAGAATAAAATTGTAAAGTATATACGATGTTCTATAATTCATCGCGGTTCTCATGGCCCTTTTTCTTGCGCAAGATGCTAACTGGGGTTTATTTCTTTACCAAAGACATATCTTCGACAAGTGATTCAGTGCAACTTTACAATTACAGCGTTCAAAAGTCAACAAGGCGGTTTATGGTGCAACATTCTTTCAAGAACCATCTATGAGCAACGTTATCCGTGGATGATTCATATTGCCAGGAACCCACTTAAAAGTAGATATTTTGCACGTGCACATGTGTAACTCAAAACGGTTGTTTGAGAACAGATGGTGAAGTGTTATTTGCAGTTTCCTAATTAAAAATTTAATTAACTTTGTTGCTCAAGAGCAGCTGGTGATGACTTATTGCGTTGGATTTTCTGTTCTAATTTTTTTGCAGCAAAGATGGGGAAAGAATGACTTTTGTGATGGACTGCACTTGAGCGTTAAACCAACTAGTAAAGTTATTCCTGTACAGCTATAGGAGATTGTGTTAGCTAGGACGAGTATTCCGTCTAGTGCAAAATTCTCAGTAAGAGTGTTGCTTAGTAACGGCTAAAGCAAGTCTTGTCATAACTATCATATCCGATTATACGTTTTCACGAACTTTGAGAAAGAGGAATACATAGTGCACTACATAGTGCGCATGCCTTACTGCGTGAAGTATAATTGCTAACACACGTCAAGCACTACAGAGAGAGACTAAGGGTCCCGGTGAGACGTTATTCCCACTTTGTTACATAGTCTTGGGAACCCGGAACGTCACTGTACCCGAGGAAATGCTTAGGAAGTTACTGTAACAGATCCAATAAGAGTTGTATGTAACAGTTGCGCTAACAAATGCACCACTAACAGTAACCTTGACCGTAGGACTAATGTCACTATAACACTATATGTTTATCTGATAAAACTATAGGGTTGAAGTTTATTGTGACATAATCATCTTCTTCTTCAGTAATAAATGCCATATCCGATTTGCAGGCTGTTGGAATATTGTTTTGGAACATGCTAGAAATTTGATGCTAATTAACAAGAATGCAACAAACGAGGCTGTAACCCTTGAAAACTTAAGTGGGGCTTTTCAGTGTATTAAATTTTTTTAAAAATTGCATATCTTGACCCAGAGCTTAAAATAACATGTAAAGTAGGGGGGCAATTGCCCCCGCAGTTCCTCCATTTTGCCCCCGTAAGAGTACTAACTTGCCCCCGTTTTTGTTTGAAATTTGTGATAAATCAGCAGTTTTGTTTTCCATTAATTCCCCTTGCTTTGTCAGTTGCCAAGGTAACAGATACTTGACTAGACGAAAAGAACAGGAATAAAAAATGAGAGCTGAGAGGTGAAAGGTTTCTACCTACCAGGAATTACAAGTGCGAAATTCCCAACGGAGTGATTTGGGATTTACGCAGAAAGACCGATTTCTCTGTACGTGTGTTGGGAGAAAACCAGAGCCCCAGTGAAAAACGCAGTCTTCATTCAGTTGTAGCAATGTCGTCAAAAAAGGAAGATGGCAAAACGAGCAAATTCTTCTATCTGTTCTTCAACAGACAAACCTCCCAACACTTTATTTTCCTGGTTAAGAAACTCGCTTCCCAGGACAGAAGAGAACGCAGCAAATGGTAAGTTTGTGTTTTGGTTGATTTTGTTTTAGCAGTTTTATCCGAGAAATAAGTGATGTATCGTCAAGTGTTTCTTCGTGAATTCAAATGGGTAATCTGGAGTTACCTTTAATGGATAGACTGAAAAAAAACATACAGTAAGTACTCTGCGCCTTGTCGCAATGCGCTTGAATGTACATAAATTGCTTTAATCGCTTGTTTAACTTTTAAGCGATTGGCATTTTTTCGCAGAATTCAGTTCCAAAGAATTAGAAACTTCCAGTTCGCTTCCTTATCCTGATGAGCCTTCTTCAGTTTCTGTTTCTTGTTCGAGGACAAGTGAAGCAAAAACCGAGTCAGAAATTCACCGAGAGAATCCTTCGCCTTCAGGTTGCATCCCGAAGCAGGCGTCTGAACCTGGCCAAGGAAACACCCAATGAGATCTGGGACTACGTCTATCCTCTGGGAACGCCGACTATCACGACGGGAAAAAGCTGTAACTTTTTCATCAGAATTTTACTCTCTATGTATTTTTGTACTTGATAAACCTAAAGCATTTAGTCAAGTGTTACTGACGATACGGAGCGTCGCCTGCGGCGACGCCCGGCGATGGTAGAACCCGGAAAATACACGTTTAGTTATACATGCCCCCGCAGTATGATTTTCTTATTTTAAGCTCTGTCTTGACCAGGAAAAGAGTCAGGGGCTAAGACCTAGCCATGTCTGAAATCCGTTCTTGTCCACAAATATCGATATCGGTACAAAATCTATGTTTAAGATATGAATTTACAAAATGGATTTTGATGAATTTCCAATTTTTTTTTTACAAATCAATGAAAAGTAATTGTGAAATTTAAATAATTATTTTGCGCCAATGCTAGTGCCTGGCAAGCAAAGGCTTCGTTCTGTTTACACCCGTATGGAAGAACCGCGTGCTTCGTTCTAGACGATTCTCGTCAGACCGGAATTTTCTCAGAAGCATTTCACCGAGGCTTATTTATCCGCCGAGGTTCACTAGACGTTTGCACTTAAGAAGCGAATTACCTGGTCTGTCATTCGCCACGGTCGATTCTCAGACAAAATCTTAAACATTCCTAGTCTGTTCACCGCGGGTGTCACTGGTTAAGAAATAAATGGCTGATAAGGTAAAAATGACGGTTACGAAGAAGGATGATGTCTTTTGAAATTGTAGTTATAATGTTGCCTTTTGATTGTTGTCATTCCAGGCGACAGCTCTCAAAGACCAGGGTAATGCGGCCCTGGCTGCAGGGAAGGTCGAAGAGGCTATCCGTTTCTACACGGAGGCCCTCCAGCAGGATCCCGCCAACCACGTCCTTTACAGCAACAGATCTGCCGCTCACGCCAAGGCGGGTAGCTTTGAAGAGGCGCTCAGGGACGCTGAGAAGACGGTCGAGATCAAGCCAGACTGGGGCAAGGGCTACTCGAGAAAAGGGGCGGCCCTCGCCTACCTCGGACGCCACACGGAGGCCAGTGGCGCCTACGAGGAGGGTCTCCGCCATGACCCGAATAACGAGCAGCTGAAGGAAGGGCTTCAAGAGGTCAGGGCCAAGCTGGCCGGCGACAGAAGTTCGGCGTTTAACCCGTTCGGAGGTCCCGACGCAATGAATAAACTCCAGGTGCGACAAGATAACAATATCCGCTTAAGTTTTTACTTCATCGGTACTCTTTTACCCGCAGGCCGACCCGCGCACCCGTGATCTGCTGAAAGACCCCAGTTACACGCAACTCTTAAAGGAACTTCAGTCGAACCCCGGGGCCATGGGCGCTAAATTGAACGATCCCCGCGTTTTGACAACGCTGAGCGTGCTGCTCGGAGTGGACGTGCAGACGGCCATGAACGAAGGTATCGTACTCTTTTCTAACAGGGGTATCGAGTTGTCTCGGAATTCTGTTAATCAAAATTGACCGCAGACGACGCTATGGAAACGGAGCCAACTCCCCCGCCGCAGCAGCCAGCGCCCAAAGTCGACAAGAAGAAGGAGGAAGAGGAAGCGAGACGACGGGAAGAACAAGCTAGATATGATGCTCTACCTGAAAATAAGAAGCAGGTGAATAACGCTGAAGTTTACAGTTGTTTGTCGTCCCGAGTTCTTGATTCACAGGTCCTTAAACCGCTCTAATTTTTTCTCCCAGGCGGTGAATGCAAAGGATCTCGGAAACGCTGCCTACAAGAAGAAGAACTTCGACGAGGCCCTGAAACACTACAATGAGGCGGTCAATCTCGATCCCACCGACATGACCTACTTGAACAACATCGCAGCCGTCTACTTCGAGCAGAAGGAGTACGAGCGCTGCATCGAGCAGTGCCAGAAGGCCATCGAGATTGGGCGTGAAAACAGGGCCGATTTCAAACTGATCGCCAGGGCGTACACTCGCATAGGAAACTCGTACAGAAAATTAAAGGTGAACCGACTTGAATATGATTTTAATTCCATTGCTATTTGGATAAAACTTTGTGTTAATTAAAAATTAACTTTATCACTATTAACAATATGAACATTAACTAAAGCAACATCATACTGTTAGTACCTCGTCCACTTAGTAGAGACATATGTGAACGCATTAGGTTTAATTATCTAATGATAAATAAATTAAAAGTATATTAAATAAATACATATTTCGATTTTCATAAATCAATAAATTTATACTTGATATATCTTGGAAGATAATTTAATAATTTTAAAAGAATTTAAGAATACAGTGCTGCGGTGATAGCGAATTAGTGATACATAGATTTTAACGTCATGTTTAATTTGTTTACTAGAATCAACATTAATTTCCCCTTTTTTTGAATTCAGGATTACAATAACGCCAAACTGTATTATGAGAAATCTCTGGCCGAGCACCGCACACCGGAAACCAAGACGCTACTGTCCGAGATTGAGACGATTATCCGAGAGGAGGAGCGCAAGGCGTACGTCAATCCCGAACTGGCCGAAGCCGAGAAGGAGAAAGGAAACGAACATTTTAGAAAAGGTATTTTTTTGGGTCAAAAATTAAATATTTAAAATTCTAGTAAGCAAGATAATTGTAATTTACTTGTATATTTATCTCTTTATAATATTTTTATTTCTAATTTAATTTGATTTGGTTAAACATTATTTTGCTTCATTTTTTTTATGTTTTTAATGTTAAAGGTAATTTTGCCGATGCCCTGAAATGCTATTCGGAGGCCGTCAAGCGCAACCCCGGTGACGCCAAGCTGTACAGCAACAGGGCCGCCTGCTACACCAAACTGGCCGCCTTCGACTTGGGACTGAAAGATTGCGACAAGTGTCTCGAATTGGAACCCAACTTCGGTATTTTGAATTCGTTGTAGATGAATTAATCGAATTACTTAAATTTAATGTAATATAATGTTGTGTTAATAGTCAGTACCTAAACGAATTATTATTTATGTTTTAATTCATTTAATTGTTTTCTAAGTCCTGAGTTATTTCTCATTTAAATACAGATCGTGAGTGGTTTTTTCTGATTCGTTGTTTTATATCTTAATTATTGAGTTAATAACTTTAATTAGCTTATTATATTAATAGGATATTTATTTATTCGCCTAATTGTTTTTTTGTGTTTTTGTTTGGATAGTCAAAGGATGGATCCGTAAAGGAAAGATCCTGCAGGGAATGCAGCAGCACAGCAAAGCCGCCGCTGCCTACCAGAAGGCGCTGGATCTCGATCCCAATGCTTCCGTAATTACAATTATAAACCATTCGATTATCCCAACCGTTTAATATAATAATACTACACTGTTTAATTAAGGTTAACTTTAATCGAATATTGTGTTTGGGAATGTCGTTAGATTATCTCAGCCTGTAATATGATAATCTATCGATTAATTAAACAGTATGATCTAAATTGTTTCATTAATATATCAAGTTAATTGCTGTTAATCGATAAAACAATAACCCTTGCAGTTATCGTCGTCTCTGGATGATGTTGTCAACTGTTCAATATTAATTCAATAGAAAGACTAATTAAAGTTAATTATCGTTAATGAATTAAAATCAGTTAGAGCCGTAAGCCCTTACAGATATCCTTGTCTGAAACGCGTTCAATTTAAATTAATTGCACAGTTAGAAATGAATCAGGGGGATTGTTTTAAGAGTTGGTTGCTGTTGTATGATTGATAGGAAGCGCTGGAGGGCTACAGGGCGTGCATGATGGAGTCCAACTCGAACCCGGAAGAAGTGAGAAAGCGCGCCATGAACGATCCGGAAGTCCAGGCGATCCTGCGCGACCCGGCCATGAGGATGATCCTGGAACAGATGCAGAACGATCCTCGCGCGTTACAAGAGTGAGTGTCCTTTCCCTATCCTTGATGATCAAGTCGTGTAATATGTAGCTATTACCAATATTATTGATAAAATGTGAATTAACTATGAATTAGCCGTTGATTAGCTTAATTAATTTGTGAAACTTTCGTTTGATATGCAAGTAGCATTTCAGTTTAACCGTTTGAGGCAGTAGACGTGGGCTAAGCAGCTGGTCGTCTTTTAGTTTGTCACACAATCACTGTAATTCATGTATTAATGACCAATCAATTAAATCCAAGTTATTAGATTAAGTCTAGTGACAACAGCAGTCAAGTTAGCCGTACTCGAGTAAATCTTTAATGATTTGGTCAAATTCCAGTTTAAATAAATTAATTTAAATACCATAATTAGGTGCCAGTAAAAGTTATTTAAATTATCATAATTTATTTAATTAATATAACTTAACTGAAATCAAAAAATTTTTGACAATTGATACATTCTGTATGTAAATTGGGTACCGGTCTTTCTGACTTGAGAAAACCTTTGGTTATAGTTGATCTAATTTAAATTAACTCATTCTAATAAAGCTATCGAACTAATTACTGCATTTTAATTAGTTTCAAGGAATTTCACGTGCCAGTTAATTTCTATTGTAACGTTTTTTTTTTTTTTTTCAAATAAACGATTTGCACAGTCATCTGAAGAATCCGGACGTAGCGGCCAAGATTCAGAAACTCATCGAGTGCGGTTTGATCGCCATCCATTAAACAGGCCTCATCGTTCAGTTTGGCACCCAGAGGAATTTTCACAAGATGGATAAAAAAAAGCGGTGAATTCTTTCCTTTTTTCCCCTCCTCCCATTAATTTTATGTTTCATTTTTGTTTCCCTCCTTCTACAGTGTCCCAAGTTGTTTAGCCTCTTTTTTTCCCAGTTTTTTTTGTTTCATTTTTGCAATACATAAAATCGAATGGAAATTGTCGTCGCAGAAATGAGTAAATTGATGGGTGAATTGACGATTTCGCTTTCGGTGAAATGTTAAATTGAACGAAGAAAAAAAAGGCACCGTTTTCACGAATGTAGCACAAGCGGCGGGAGTGGCGTGACCCTTCCCTGTGGGCTTTTTCTTCCAAACGACGGCCGAGAGAAGAGCTGCAGGTCCCCGGTGGTTTTTGCCCAGTAGGTCTTCAACCATGGAGACCGTTAGTTGCACCCAACCGGTTCAACATCAGGTAAGAGAGATATAGCCTTTTATTGTTACCTGTCTTTTCTCTTGTGTAGTCTGAAAACCAAATGCTTTGTATTATAGGAAACGATAAAGGCACATGGTTTTTATACAGCCTTTTCAGTATCAGTAAACATGTGATTAAGCTGTGTTGTTTTAAACGCTGGGCTTGTAAAACTTCAAGCTGTTAAGGTTAACTTAATCAACACTTAGATACTACTAGGCACTAGACACTAGTGTGATCTGGTTCGTGCTGGTTGTTAATTGTTCCCTAGCGGTTTATCTTGTCGAATCTTGTCTTTTTTTAGAAATTTGTGAAACCTGTTTGACGGGAGAATGGCAACTTGCCATTTTGAAAGTCTGAAACGAGAAACTGAGGTTGAATTTCACGACAAGATTTGTGCAAAAACTAGCTGCGGCAAGTTGCAGTCAAGAGTTCATTGAACCGAGATCTCAAAAAAGAGTTTGTTTTTCACCTTTAGAGAAAGTTTTCAGTTTAATTATAAAGCCGAGGTTGTGGTAAATGGCGGGTTAGTTTACCCGATGTAGGAAGTATCCTGCGTAGGGAAGGCACGGTGTTGGATGTTTCAACACGTGCAAGGTTTGACGAGTCACGTGGCGTTTTAAGTCGAAAGACGGTATTCAGACGGTCGTTTGGGTTCAAGACCAGGGACTGTTAAACACGTGACTGTTGAAGATTGAATCTTTCCTTGTCCTACTTAATTTGGCCGAATGACTTGTGACGTCACTTGATATCGAAAGTCATGTCACATTAACCATATGTGTGCAAGTCTAGAGCGCCCAGTTTTCGGGCAGTGTACAAGTTACGAAGTTATAGGCGCAGGCTTGTTACTCGGAGGCTGTTTCAACAGGGTCGGAGCTCTCGAGTAGATCGTCACGGTTTTTACTGTTGTGAAGACTTACCGCAGCCCGCAGGTGTTCTATTTTTTGCTCCTTTTTATATTGTAGCCCTGCCTTCTTGGATGCGCCCGCTGCCCGAAAATTAGGGAGTGGGTTTCCTGTTGCCCTCGGGGTGAAAAAGCACGAATGGATTTCAGGTTATGGTTAGAGTGCCCAGTCTGACGAGACACACCATCGGCGCATTCAAATTACCCTGACGGCAGAGGGTCTTCTTTGCTGCCTGACTGAACCTGGGCCCGTAGCTTGCGGTTTGTAGGGTGCCGAGGGGGGGTTGGTTGCGTCGCAAGACGGCTCGGTTCGAAAGAGGCAGACCACATGTAAAGTCGGTAAAAGAGAAGATTGGGATCCTAAACAGGTTCGAGTATGGCAGGAGATTAGTCTGCAGTATCATAATCCAGCGACTCGCTTCACATGTTTGTCCAGAAAGTATATAAACCAATCACAGGGCTGTAAACTACCCTTACCTTCAGCTGAATGTTTTTCCCCTGCACTCAAAATGGCGATGGCTGGTGAGTCTAGTACCCTTGAAGCACCTTCTGGTGGGTGGTTGTGGATGTGTTCATCGTCGGTTGGTTGACAGGAAAAGTATCCAGTTTTACTAATTAGCTGACGCAAGTAATGTTTGTTCAGCTCATTATGAGAAAGGAGATGAACAACTCTGCCAAGTTGTTTGACAAACACTTGAGGAAAGGCGCTGACAGTGCGGGATGACGATAGGATGAAAAACCGATGCTGAGGTGACAGGTATACGCTTACACTGCAAACAAGGATGACTTGAGCGGATACGTGTAATTAAAATGTTTACGGAATGTGAAAGGAACTGTTTACAAGGAGGTGAGAACAGGAAATACGGTTGTTTGAAGTCACGAATGGCGATAGCTAAAGTCTGTGTACCACTTAAAGTCACTAGTAAGGTAAAGTGCTGTCGATATGAGGCAATAACCGCTGGAAGATCCGATCGGAGGAGGAAAGTCCCAAGGTTGAATAAAGGGTCGCTGCAAGTCGTTAAACTCGAAGCTCGTTAGAACCGCTTCTCTTTTCATTCTTCGGACAGACTACAGAGATATTAACCTTGAAAGTTTGAACTTTCAACAGAAGTAAGCACGACTGGTCTGATCGGTGAATCCTGCACTTGTGAGGTCGACGCATATTCAAATCTGTAGTAAAAATTACACTAAGTTAATGAACTAAACGAGATTATTTCCGTACAGGAATACCAACCAGGTGCATGGGTTCGTCCGCTTGGCACTTTGGAGAGGTTTGGGGCTCTTGTGTCCAAATACCAGTGCTACAATACCGTCCAAGCAGCATGGCTATCATCTTCAAATCCCATCAGTGCTGACGCAGTGGCTGACGCAATACGTCAAGTGACATCGTAAGTTCAACAATCGAAAGAAAAATTCCCACCCATTTTGTGGAAGAAATGACGAGCCGGAGACCAATTTGAACCTCAAAGGTGTAAAGTTGAAATATTTGCGGAGAAACTTGGGGGGAACCTTGACACGAGAAAGAAAAACATTGAGAGAAAAAAGTGAGACAGCTTTCACCTGATGACTCGGGGGAAAAAATGCTGTATACGCGCGCAACCTCCCACTAAGAGGTCAAGAGCACAACCCCAGTGTTTGTAGGGGCGTACGGGCTTTCGTTTACTAGCCTAGCGAAACGCTTACTCTTCCCAATGTCCCATTGACCTAGAATACGAGAATCGCAGACGTACCGCGGCAAAAATGGGCGGTCAGTCAGTCAAATTAGCTATGTGAACAGTCATTGCGGTCGGAACCTTAAGAGTAATCGTACTGGAAACCCCTTCCCCTAGCGGCGGGTCGAGTAACTACCGATTCCTCCCTATCTTTATCCCAGACACTCGTTTGAATGTCTTAGGTGGCGTTATTTACAAAGTGTATGGGGTTTTCGACACAGAATTGTTCCCTCGAGCGGTCATTGTTTTCTAGCGGCGGTCTGAGTAACTATTAACTCATTCTAAACGTCCTTACGAAGGTGTTTTAAAAAGAAGTAGACGGGGTTTTTCAATGTGGGATCAGTTAGTCGCTTGTATTGTAATCGATCGTCGTTGTGAGGCGCCACCTAGCGGTAGGTTGAGACACTACTCATTCATCCCTATCACGCATGTCGCACATCACTTTGATTGGCTCCTGTACGGTTAACTAAAAGCTAAATGTCGTTGTTTCGAAGCACCTTCTAGCGGCAGGTTCAGTAACTACCATTCCATCCCTGCCTTATGCCACGTACCAATCTGTAAGCCTCTCTTATCCGTCTGGGTTGAAATTCAAATGGGGTTTTCAACATGGCAACGGCAAACGTGTTATTTTACCTAATATATCTGTTCATAATTTGTGGAAGTAAAATTATTGTTTGCGAAAACAGGAAATGCGGATTGCTGCAGTGCTGCATCACCAGCCGTTTCTTTCGCTTGTGGTTTCGAAAAATGGAACGCCAAGCGATGGATTTCACCGTTGTTGATGGAGATCCCATGCGCGTTTACTACGACATGCTCAACACGCCTTTCGATTTGACCAACGGTCCTCTGTGGAAAGCGCGCCTCGTCCCTCTAGCGCCATCTGACGAGAAGGGCCATCAAGCGGTGCTGCTTCTCTCCATTCAGCATTCCATCACAGACGGAACGACCAACCTGCTCGTAATGAGGGACGTACTTAAAGCTCTGAATGCTATCGCTAGAGGGCAGCCTATTGACTGGCCGCGTACCCCTTTCCCAGAGCCAGCCGACCGTTTTGTCGGTTGGAGATCGCTGACGACTAGCTTCAAAACCACGTGGCAGGTGTTGAGCTCGGTCTTTTTACACAACATCTTGGGGATCGGACCGTACAGGAAGGTATCGGGAGTTCCAGGGATCACCTCGGGGTCGGTGCGTTCCCTCTGCTACGAGTTTTCTGAGGCCAGTACGTCGATGCTGCTGAAAAGGTGCAAGGGAAATGGAGTGACTCTGAACTGCTGCGTGATTGCCGCTGCCAGGCTGGCTCTGTTCCGGTCTTTGCAGACGGCGAGCAACCAGTGCAAGAAAGTCAGCATGTCGGTCGAGAGCTGCGTCAACATCAGAAGATACCTTGGTGCAGAGTACAAAGAAGCTCACGGTTATCTCGCGACGACGGAAGGTCAAACTTTGACTATCCAGGAGTCGGACTTTACGAGCCCCGAGGCGTTTTGGGAACTGGCCGAGAGTATCAACAAGAAACAGAAACAACATCTAGACGAACAGTTACCTTTGTATCTGGTACCAATGTTCGGCAACCTGCACACGACTGTAGCGATGAACTATTGGTTCACGAGTCTCGGCTGGAGAAATGTCGAATACTGCCACATTCTAGCCAACAGCTTGGGAGATTTGGACAAGAACTACTTCTCGCAAGCCAACCCGACACACATCAAGATCGACAAATACATGAGGGGTGCTTCGAGCCAATACAACCCCCAGTTATTCACAGTGCAATACCACACGCTAGGTGGCTGTTTGAACCTATCCATCGAGCAGTTCACCAACATGACAGACGACAAAGTAACGCAAGCGTACCTTGACCAGCTCATTGCCTTTATTTATTCGGTGGCTGAGACGGGCACCATACCGTTGAACTCAACTGATGTTATAGAACTGCCCCGACCTTGAACCAGGTTCAGTTCTTGAAACGTAACTTCTACCTAGGGAAAAAATAACTTAATCTCCGTGCAGTGCTGTGCTTTTCGCTTGAATCAAGAACTCGTCTGAATATACCTATAACAATTCAATCAAACTATATGCTTACTTTAACATAGATGATGACAGGCTTTGCGCTATTGTTGAAGATATTTCTATTCAGCTTATGGCTTATGGGTTACGGCTGATTACCATATTTTATCCAGCTTTGTTTAATCGTGACTGTGCTAAGACTATTTGTAATCCAAACTGGATTCGAAGAGTGATGAAAACTTGAAGGACAGGTATGTTTCCCACCAAAGAGTGGGTTTGAGCGTTCAACAGACCGCAAAGTAGAACAACGATAAGCAAAAACTGATGAGTCTGTTTTAGTCTTCACGCAATCAAAATGTTTCCTGAATAGACATATATATCCTATATACATGTAAATCGCTTTATACATTGTAGACATGTTTATTGGGTAATATACTGAACAAACAATAAACAGCAATTTAGGTTGAAAAAAACGAGTGAGCATTAAAAAAATTACATAACTGGTTAACAGTATGGATTGTCCTCTTTCATTGTGCTACGTATAAACTGATTACCTTGTTAATGGTTTGCATTTTCCATGTCAGGACTCACTAATTATGTCTGAAGCTTTCTTCTGCAAATCATGATGGCCACTGCATTGGTAGCTGCACTACTAGTAACTATGAGGCTTGAGTGAAGCCGCACACGTAAGCCTTCGATACTGGAACGTGCATCCGAGGTTCAACGATTGCGGTGGGAACGATAGCCGGTTCTGTAGAGCGCGCACCACAGAGATGGTATGTCGAGCACTGGCGAATGATACAACTTCAGCAGGGATCCGTCTACTTAGCAGCCGGAAAACTTCTGATTCAGCTGCTCGGAACCCATTTCCTGGCATAGCACTGATCTCAGACTTTGCCACAGTCAAAACTTGACATCTTCGGTGAATGTGATCAGCTAGTTACGAATGAACTAAAAATCTAGTTCTCGGTTTCGATCTTTGCGATAACGACCAGGAGAACAAGATGTCGCCTTGGATGTTGGGATTCAACTCACAGATTCGGTTGTTGTGTATTCACGTCTTGAGTATTCAGTCGTTCCGTAGTCATGACTACAACCCAAGTCGTAACGGAATCACTGCAGACAAGACGGTAACGGACCACCTGCTGGATTCTGACCTGTTCCTCCATTTCGTCTATCGTTGGTGTCTTTGAAGAAAAAACCTGTTCAGAACTTCAAAAAAGTGACGTTTGTCAAATCACTCATGGCATGTATCCAGGTGAAGATATTAATTAAAGAACAAGTGCATAAAGATCGGGACATCTGACTAGCTGGCTTGTTGTCTGTAATGAATGCCGCATTAATTGCATGCCCAAATAAGTTGTCCTGACGATGGACTACCGATAAGAGGAGCATACTGAACTAACTGGTTTTTCAGTTTTACGGCGGGAGCAGTAATTAAACGAGTATATTTCTTTTCCTACAAGAACCTTGCAGTTAATTAGAGTAACTGTAAAAGACGAAGTTAGAATGCGGTCAGGTGAATGAAGAAATTGCCTAGAATGTTTGAAAGGTGAAGGAGATTCGTATTCCATTGCAGCTGAAATCGAAAGGCTCGTTGACACGTTCAGGACCCGGTCGTAGCAGAACCCAAACGAGGCCGTAGGACTGCCTTAGAAGCAATGCTTACTTTTGATTCTTTTGGCCTTATATGACATCATAGGATAGATATAGGCTTCATAGAATGTATGCTTCGGGTGACTGAAAGATTCATCTAAATCTGGTTTTACCATATAGTCACATATCTTTTACGAACTAGTCAAACTGCATGTGTAATCTTGGCATGGTACACACACTTAGTGTCAAGTACTATGGTAAAGTAGAGGCAGGAAAAGCCAAGAATGGAATAAATAAGGTAACGAACCGCTTGGCGAGAATCTCAAGGAAGAAAATTACTACTTGACATATTGAAATGTATCTTGCTCCGAATCTTAACTGAAGGTCAATTGTCTCGTTTTCGGTTTGCATTTCCCAGCCACTGTTCTTTAATCATGTCGGAGGCTTTTTCTGCAATCATAATGGTTGGTGCGTTGGTATTACCACTAGTAACATGAGGCATAACTGAGGCATCGACCACGCGCAAGCCTTCGATGCCCCGAACCCGCAACTGAGGATCGACGACTGCAGTAGGGTCTGTCAACGGTCCCATCTTGCACGTACCGGAGAAATGGTAGAAAGTCGTCGAACACTGGCGAATTACACAACCCCAGTAGTCGTCAGTCCATAGATCTTTGTCTTCACAACCGGGAAACTTCTGAGCGTACAGTTTGGAGCCCAGTCTCTGCATGGCAGTCGTTTCTGACATGGCCACTGAAAACTTGACACCCTCGATTAGTGTCTTGAGGTCGTCTTCTTCGGCGAAATAGTTGGGATTGATCTTAGGTTTATCATAAGGATCGTTACTGTTTAACTCGACATAGCCTCGGGATTTCGGCCTCAGCAATATCGGCATCGGAGTCCAGGTATCGCGAAAGACAATGGGCTTAAAGTAGTTTTCCCAGAGATTATCGGAGATGCCGAAATTTGGACGATAGTTAAGACCGCCGTCCACAGCAAAGGATCCCGTAGTCAAGTGGATTTGAATATCGGGCCATTCAGGGTTTGTTTCCTGAGCGTATTTGGTAGTGATCCAGGCGAGGCCTTCTACGCCACCAAGAGATGTTAGCGGACCCCTTTGTTTGACGAAGTAGTTGAAGATTGGAGAGACGGTCGCATAGCGGATAGGTATTGTAGAAAAGGGCTTGTCTAAGAGAAATGTTAAGCAACCGAGTCCTATGTGATCTTGGAGATTCCTTCCGACTGGAAGATCAGCTATGACAGGGATACCCATAGACTCAAGGTGAGCTGCCGGTCCAATCCCACTGAGCATAAGCAAGCGCGGGGAGTTGAGACTACCCGAGGAGATTATGACTTCTTTAGTAGCAAAAACTTCAAAAATGGCTCCTTGGCGATCAAAACGTACTCCCTTGGCTTGTTTAGTCAGAGGATCGATAATGATTTTGAGCGCCTGAGAGTACATGGAAATATGCAAGTTGCGCCGATACCGAATCGGGCGCAGAAAGGCTTTGGAGGTGGAACAGCGAGATCCTCGACGTATCGTTCCCTGAGGAATCATGATACCCTTCTGAAGTTCACCGTTGCAATCACGGTGTTCGTAGCCCATCTCCACGGCAGCTTCAATGAAGGAAGTCGAGATGGGTGCCCTGTAGGGCGATTCCTACACCGTCAAGTACCCACCAACTCCGTGGTACTTGGTTTTGGCCAAATAAGGATTACGGTTATCTTCAGACTTCTTGAAGTACGGTAGCACTTCATCGTACGACCAGCCGGTGTTGCCTTCTTGCACCTACCTATCATAGTCCTCCCGGTTCCCGCGGACGTACAGCATGTAGTTGAGGACAGACGATCCACCCATCACTTTTCCTTGCG
>JAIQCU010000348.1:0-61128 GCA_022114935.1 Leptestheria dahalacensis | reverse complement strand
TATAGAGTCCCACGGTGGAGGCCGCCAACAGGTAGCCAATGAGAACCACTTCCAGGCCAGCACCAACCAATCCCAGCATCGACAGCGAGTTAATTCCCAAAGCGAATTGCTCCTACGCGTTTCAAATGCAAAGAAAAAGAGAGTCAGTCGTCTGAAACTGTTTTTCTCAGTCAAATTCTGCAAATCTCCCATTACTGACATCAATTATAGCTTTGATTAAAAGAAGATAAGATAAGATTAAAATATAACACAATTGGAAGCCTTTTTCCTTACTTGGGTGACTAAGGGAAGAGCTTTAATGCCGACCAACAGCTGCAGCATGTTGTGAACCACGTTGAGTAGGGCTACCACCGTCAGCACCAGCAGCACTACCATTGCCAGAGGATAGACGACTCGTCTTAGAAACGGAGACGACCGCCTTTGATAGTCTGCAAACGAAATTTACCCATTTTCAAATAGATCTCAGCTTCCAGTGTTTTACCTTATCGAATTAAAATGAAAAGTACAATCTGGAACACTAAAATTAATTTTAGAATTTTTTTTTTAAATGAAAATGAATCAATAACATCTGTAAGAAGAGAATTACCCAGTTCTTCTCTCTGTCTCTGTACTTGGGCAAGTTTGGCTTGGACTTGGTTGACTGGAATGGGTCCGCTAATGTGCTCGGTGCCCTTTTTATGGTTCTCCAACTGGTCCCTGAGACACTTCTCTTCGAACAAGGCCGCAAAGTACTCGTGATCGACGACGCGCAAGAAGTGAGGCTTCACAATTACTTGGCCCAGTACTGTAAACAATCGAGCGAAACCTAACGGAGTACCGACTGGGAAAAAAAATCAAATAATTAAATCGATTTTTTTTTTCAAAGGGAAGATAACTTACGTAGCAGGAGGATAACGCCGACGAAAGAAACGCACGAATACAATAAAGGCAAGTAATTGACGATGTCTGTTTTGGGAAAAAAAATACAGAAATCAGTCATTTAATTATACTTTTTTGGTTTATTTCGATTCCGATAATAGAAGAATGTAACTTACTAAACACCGACTCGAACAACGAATTCCTCGTGTCAATAAGTGCAGAAAAGACAAAGAGGATGCCCAGAACGACAGCGGCTAATAATATTTGGACGACCGAAGCTTCGTACACGCGCCCCTTAATGCCCTAATTAGAATAACAAGTCGAGTATTAAGATAACAAGCTACTTAGTAGCTTAAAAAGGAACTTACCCGCTGACCAACAAAACCTTCTGACTCGGTAAATAGGTACGCAAACGGTAGGAGTACAAAAACAGAAACATTGGAAAACAGAAAGACGTGATTCCACAATCCTGCAAGTACAAACACAATAAATTTAACTGTAACGGTATTATAAAAGTGTTGGCGGCAATTACCCTGAATGAGAGAAGAGTTGAGCCATTGCATGTAATAGCTGCTCGGGTAACGGAGCAGTACTTCGTTGCTTAGGATTGATATAGGCAGCAAGAGTGCCGCTCCGACTGCGACCGCCAACGAAAACGTGCACATGCCCATACTGAAAACAGCAACAGTCGTTAAACATACTTCACGTTGCAGAAACAGTAAACTGGCACTAACCATATTCTATGTACAGTAGCTTCCTCTAGGTCTGTGGGAGCGTCCTCGTCTTTCTCTCGTTTCAGAAGGGCGCTCAGGATTGCATAGCTCGTAACATATAACACCGCAAACAGCAGCATGAATATCTGTAAAAGAATAGTCAGTGGAACATTAGGAGCTTCTGCACGATCAGTTGCGCTCTTTGACGCTATGCGTGTCACGTCCCGTCATAGGTACCAAAATTGCCCGTAACCGATGCAATGACTAGATTTCATTATCATGCAAATTTGGCTGAACTACAAGCAACTCCACCTTAAGTACTCTATTATTACTTACTATATATTCCCTAACAGTATTGTGAAAAATCTGCTCTCGAATGTTTTGATCATCGTCCATTTCCAATTTTAGCTCATTCAGCATTGTTCGATAGAAAAAGGGATAACACGCAGGAACGCTATATTACTCTGATACTATTTCCCTGGCCTAGACATTTTTTAACCAACAAACTGCGAGTGATTTATGCATCCTACGGTGGAAATTCGTTCCGTTAACGTAAACAAACCCTCTTCGGTATACTTACTCGGTAACGAGAAACGCTCGGGGTGCGCTCGTAAACACAGCTACTCCTGAATGGTTATCGTTTTTTTTATTAATTCAGGAAAATTAAACTTCGTCGTCGGTTAAGTTTAATTATGAAATTCCATTGCAAGCAGATATTAAAAGTTTTTTTTTAAAAGATTATTTTATTTTAAGTTGCAAGTAATTAAGTCTTATCACATTTAGGTATTTTTATTTCTCATTCATGAGTTGAAACACACAGGGTCAGGGTCATACGAGAATAAAAATTTTTAACACGCGAAGGTTATTATGTTATAATTAAGCTGTAATATTTAGATTTAGGTTTACATTTACAGTATGAACTGCAATTATATTTTTTACATTGATTCAGTGAAGATAAGCGGCTAATGTGATAACTGAAAATTTTTAAACACAAAGGTTATGTTTTATTAGGAAAAACTGAATTTTCGCCAGCGCATTTAGCGGACGCCAGGATTCAACATGAGGCGGCGCATAGGTTTCGCACCAAAAACCCCTCGAGCAATCAATTTTTGCACCAATCAGAAAATAGACTTCGGTCGATTTCCTTGCGAAATGGACGAAACGTTTTAGGAAAGTTGTATTCAGCGTCTTCGAAGGTTTCCCTGAACAGAAGAACCAGACTTTTGCCTGCTTCTGCTCTCCTTTTGGTGTTTCTCCGTGTTCGGGCGTCGCATCTAGCGGCATTGCAGAAAAATGCGTCGCACGCGCTCATCTCCCGGCACGAATAAGCGAAAACCAGCGGCCGGAGTAGCGCCAATCAGCCCTGCTATCCAACAGGTGCAAGAAACGCAAATTGCCAATAATAATGTTAACTTGGAGAACTTCGTATTTACCGCTGATGTACCGACTCCAATCACCATTCAGCTGGATGACTTTACTTATTTGCCCATCATTATCGAAAACGCAGTAAGTTTTACTTGCGAGATTTTTTCTTAGTAGTCCGTGTTGCCTTAATGGCCGTGTTTGGTAATCAAGTTAATTTTTCGTTATAAAACACAAATTTTTATCTTCGAATTTTAAAAACCACGTCTTCTTTGCGTGGATTATTTTTTTAATTTGATATTTGCATAAAATATAATTGTTGTCATGCTAAGATAATTCCAAAATTTAAATAAGTTGTTCGCTATTTAAAAAAGGAATTTTAGTCAGTGGCGGCGATGGGGCGACTTTGAACAAGGGCGACTTTGAACCAGGGCGAGTTTGCGCGGGCGGGGCTTCATGCCGTAGGGCGAATTGGTTTTAAACAAAGAGAACTCGTAAATAATAAGTTACTAACAAATAAAAAATATTAAATATTGAAATAGGTAATTTTAATTTAGTTAGACGTACGATACTATTTTGTTTTTAAGGACAAGTTCTTTAAGCGATTGTAATCGATAACAACAGGTTTACAACGATTCCGACTCGGTAACAGCTGTGCCGCTAGTTCATTCTTCTTCGCTGTCCGACATTGGCCTTTTGGAAAACTCCAAAATGCACGCGTCGCAGTTGCAAGGGCAACAGTTGCCTACAGGAATCATTCTCAAGCTTCCTGATCAAATTTCAACCATCGGTAAGTCGTTAAAGTTAAGTCTGACCAAGTAGTTTGGTCCGGCTGTGGTACTCCTTCACGGACGTCCTTGAATTGAATGACGTTTCGTGTCGGAGCCAACATGGCGGATATGTCCTTGCTTGGTGATAGTAAATTGCGACTCGGTTTTAGTTTTATTGCAGGTAGTATAGTTATTCATGTTTTGCTTACATTTCATAGGTTTAGCTGAGCTTGCACATCGCGAGTATCAAGCAGGCGATTATGATAACGCGGAGAGGCATTGCATGCAACTGTGGCGACAGGATCCGACGAACACCGGAGTCCTCTTACTACTATCATCCATACACTTCCAATGCAGGCGCTATGAGAAGTACGAACATGAACTTTAAATATACAAAAGTCAGTGTGCCGTAACAGTTGTCTGTATAGGTCTGCGCAGTTTAGTAGTCTAGCCATCAAGCAGAACCCGCTACTGGCGGAGGCCTACTCAAACCTGGGAAATGTCTTTAAAGAACGCGGTCAACTGGCGGAGGCGCTGGAGAACTATCGACATGCTGTTAGGTTGAAGCCAGATTTCATCGACGGGTACATCAACCTGGCTGCAGCTCTTGTGGCTGCTGGCGACATGGAAGGAGCGGTTCAGGCATACGTGTCTGCACTTCAATACAATCCAGTATGAAATGATTCTGTGCTGTTTACCATCAAGGCATTAAATGTAAAATTTTTCTTTCCACAGGATCTTTACTGCGTGCGCAGTGATTTGGGAAACTTGCTCAAGGCGCTCGGTCGCCTTGACGAGGCCAAGGTTAGTCATCGCAATGCAGCGATAGGTGGCGCATTATAAAACAGCGGATGGGAGCAAATATGCGAATGTAGCGCTTTACCATATGCTTTTACAATGATACCCAACTTTTTAACATTTCCAGAAATAGCATCAATTGAGATAACGTTCCATCTTGCGGGTATTGTAAAAGCATAAGGTGGAAGTTTGCACGGGAGCATAGCGCTTGTTGGTTCCCGCGACTGTAAATGCCAGTTTTATGCTGCCAATTTTGCGTGCTGCGCGCAGGTAGCTTTTTTCCGGGCGCTGACGACTGCCCACAATAGAAAGTTAAGTGCGCAATGCGACCGGCAGTATCGGCCGATAACGTCCAAGTTAGGCTAATGCTGTATCGTACCGACGCAAAAGTTGGTTCTGCGCAATAGGTTTGCTGCTGCTCAGCGGAAAAGTTTAGGGGGGCGAAGTACCAAAAAAAGCAAAAGTGAAAGGTTTTCTTGTTCCTTTTTGTATGTGTTTTCTCCCAGCACTTTGCCTCTGTCTCTCTCTTTCTTTCTCTGTCCGTCTTTTAACCCTTTTTTGTGGGTGACTCCCATCTTCCTCTTCCGCGTTCTTTCTGCTCGACTTGGTATAGCAAGGATCAAACATGGCGCTCGCGTAGTCATTGTCTCTCCGAGAGGGACCGTTGTTGTCAACACAGCTTATGGAAAGATCGCGGAACCAAAATGCTACGTTGCAAACTTTCACCGCTGCGGAATGAATGGCTTTTGCGACGTGATATTCCACAGGGGAGGCCGTAGCATTCCTGTCTATCAATTTTTAGAAGAAAAAAAACAAATTACAAATACGCTTCCACGGTGGAATATCCTGTCTGTGTGATTGAATGCGCGCAGCTAACCTTTGAATTTGCAGGCTATTTATTTCGTCGAGGTCGTCCAAAAACACTTTGCGTATCCTTGTGTTTTTTAATGCCAAAATATTGACTCCGCAGGTTCCTGCAGAGAAATTACAGCCACAGAGGAAAATTGGCTTCGACTTTTTCCCTGTAAAAAAAAATCTGCACGTTTTGGCGCCCAGTTGCGAAGTAGTAGAATTTCATCTTGGTAGTGGTAAGTAATCGTCGAAGTGACTGCGGATTTCTTCTTTGTCCCTCCTCTGTAATCCCGCTATCCTTGACCTTTTGTTTCTTAATGTTTATAACGCGCGTTTAAAGCGGCGGCCAAGCGGCAGGCGAAAAGTGCGCGGCGCGATTGCGGTGCGGTGCGATGCGATGCGAATGCGATTGATGCGCGCGGCGCTAACAGTTAAAAAGCTCGTTAAGTCGCTCGACTAACGTGATTTTTGATGCTATATTGTTGCCCACGTGTCTCTAGGCTTGCTACTTGAAGGCGATTGAAACGCGGCCCGATTTTGCCGTGGCTTGGTCCAATCTGGGTTGCGTCTTCAATGCCCAGGGCGAAATTTGGCTCGCCATTCACCATTTTGAGAAGGCAGTCACCCTGGATCCGAACTTCCTCGATGCTTACATCAATCTGGGCAATGTTCTCAAGGAAGCCAGGATTTTCGACAGGCAAGTCCTGTTTCAGTTATAAGGGATAGCTATTCTATTGAACTTCTCGTTATACGATTACACAAAATAGATGTTGAGTTTCGATACTGTTTCTTGTGTATGGACTATTTAGTGTAGATCTCTTGTTTATCCATTATTTACTTATTTAGTAATTATTTATTCAATAATATATATATAAGAAATTGTTATTATACCAACTTCCTTATAGCTACAAAGACTAGTTAGGATAGTATTATTAGCATCAGTTTATTATTATTATGACATGTGTTAATGTAGAAGCACTAATTGAATTATCTTGTCGAATTCGCATTGTCCCCGTAAGTTTCAACCCCAACCGCGTCATCTGATGGAGTTTTTTTCTGGCGGGGTTTGGTTTTGTTTGATTGGTACTTGAGCACGAGTCTATCGATCTTTTGAATATGATTCTTCATTTCAAAGGATCGCGAGGCACGTTTCTCGCGGTCCTTTTACTATTCATTACGGCAAGCTAAAGAGATGCAAGTTCTGCTCTTGGCGGAAAGCTCTCTCTCCTGCGGGCTCGCTGATTGGTGAAATGCAACCCGGAATGCATCTCGACGCGAAACACTAAAACAGTTCGATCATTGGTCGAGGAGAATTTTGCGTATTGAGATTTGTTTAGCAGCGCGCGTGTTCCTCCCATTTGGAAAGCGGGCTGCTTACAGTATCGATCCCTTGTTTCCTCCCTCTCCCCCACACACCCCGACCTTTGAAATAATGGGAGGATCGGGGTGGCTACTGAGGGATCATTACTGTTGCAGGTGCGTTAAAGCATCTAAACGATCGTCTTTCCGATTCTAATTCACTTTGTAAGCCAGTCGGGACCCGAAATGGCCGCGCCGGCAGGAAGAATCTGCCAATGCAGAGGATTGGATCAGCAAGCCGGGTGGAAGAGATGCGCGTTTGGCGGTTTCTGAAACTTATGACGTCCATAGAGAGAGAGAGAGGCGGCGTAAAAATAGACGAAAAACGTGATAGACTGGCGTTTGGTGTGTGTAACTTTACTATGGACGGGTGGTGGAAGAGGGAGACTAAGAGAAGGATTCTGAGTATGCGCTAACGTGTCGGATCCCTCGTAAGGCCCGCGCTGGAAATCTAGTCAAGCAACACCAGTTGCCTTGGTTGGTCTGTCAGCGACCAACGTGTCGTTCAACCTCGCCAGTTGGGTTTCAATTCAACTTTTTTGTTGTGTTTTGTTGGAAAAACCTTGCCCGTTGGTTGAGTTGTGGCAATTGTTGTGAGACGATAAGGTGTCTGCCCGTTTTATGCGGCCATTGATGGAGTGCACTCGGGGTCGCCATCCCCGATTTGTATCCGTGTGTGGACATTGCCATGGACTACCAATGTATCGTCATCTATACGATTGTCAACATTCCGACACAACCGCAGTTCTTGGTTCAACCGGTCGGTCGTCGTGCCTATGAAGGATGTCTCTCGTGTCTCTCTGGACGGCTAAAAAGGTTGACCACCTATCAAAATAGCAGAAAATAAACGGGTCTTTCTTTTTTTTCGCCCTTTTTTTTTATACCCGCGGGTCGCTTAGTCGACTCGTGTTTTCTTTGACGCCTTCAGCTCGTTACGTGGCGACCGTATATTTTCCGGTGACGTCAAGAAAGTTTATTTCTGGAGATATTCCTTTTTTTTTACCCCCTCTTATTTTGGAAAACAAGTTTCACAGAGGTGTTTAAAAGGTCTACGACCGTTTTCAACATACGGTCAACGGTCACTACTGTGTTAATGATAATCATTATGGCTTAAATATTTGTATAATACTTAAATCGTATAAGTGTGGCTACAGTAAATCATGTACTGTGATTTTGTTTGTGAAATATGCTCGAGACTATCGATTTAGCGTGACAAAACAAAGCAGCAGGACGGAGTAAAGGGCCCAGAGGCTTTGGTTGCAACTCTTGAATACTTGACGGTCTATTTTTGGCAATTTTTCCCCGGGTTGGTGTCGTCAGTGCAAGCCGGCCGCGGAAGACACACCTTGTGTATCTCTGGAGACCCTGGGAAAAATTTTCATAATATTTTTTTATCGATGACCTTGTAAAGCAGTGAGCTGGGAATGTGTTTTTGAGTTTATTTATAACAGACAGCGGCTTCTGGATGGCGTGCTGCAACTTGCAAGTAGAGCGTAAAGCTTCTCTCAGTCTCTCTAAGTCTCGTTTGTTTGTTTTGTTCCGTTTTGTGGAGTTATTTTCAACCTCACTATAATGCTTTTTATAGTTAATTCATTTAAATTAATCTATATATCGATATTTCTGTGAGCAAAACCATATTTCACGGTTGTAACCTATAATGTTATTCAGCTGAAGAAGGATTGTATTTTTTTCCCTACTCACCAAACGGATGCTATAAATTTCCCGGCCGGTAAATCTTTTGTCCCAAATCGCCTGAAATAGCAGAATAATTTTAGCCGTTTCTGGCGTGGCTAAACTGTTTTTCAACGAGCGGGGACGGGGGGGGGGGGCAACGCGTTAGTATAAAAAGGCTAACAGACGGTTGAAAGCCCAAGTTTAAAAGAAAAAATTAGAAAAAGACACAGTCGAGTGATAAGAAACACGGGAGAGGATAACACAAGAAGAAGAATCGCTGGTTTTTGTTTTGGTTGGGTTCGAGAGTTGTCGATTTCTCGTCGGCGGCTTAACTTGTTAGCTTCTTAGTCGCCTGCATATTGATTTTTTTTCGCGAATCTCTTTAGTTGGAAACTTTCACTTCCCTGGCGAAAAGAAAAAATTGGAGAAAGAAGATGGCTTAGAGTGGAGAAGGTGCTTGCTTGCTTGCTTGTTTGTTTTTGTTTATTTTGAAAACCTCCCACGTCGTATGGTTCTAAAGATTACTCAGTTTATTTTATTGACGCGCAGCCTTTTTGGCCGTGAAAGTCGAACCGATGGAAACGTTGCACAGGGCACGTAAAGGCAACAGCCGTCGTCGTCCGTGCTATTCAGCATGCGATGATGAGCACTTTGTCGCAAAATGCTGTCCCCGAGGATGGAGGCTGTACAGTCTATTCCAAAACACTTCAACGGTTCATTTTGACTGAACTAGTGGCTCCAAATCATTGAGAATTTGGGGTTACATGACTCATTAGGAGGTCAATCTTCACGCAAATTTTTATTGTTATCCAGCGAAACCTGTTGAAGATACCAGCAAATGTATTTAAAACAGAATCTGGCCTGGTCGCTCTTATTCATATCATTATTTTCATCGAATTGATTTATAATTTGCTCATTTATGGTTTCATTCATTTGTCTGTTTACTTTTATATCGACATGCTTGCACGCTTCAGTGCTAGCTGTGATGTTTTTGTGTGTTGTCGGTTGGCGCGTATCCATCAGGATTATCTGTGGTTGTGTGTGTAGATGCGGGAAATGCATCGCGTTGTCGGTAACTGAAACTTCTTGTGGTTATCAGCGTCTCCTAACGACGGCTTCATTAAGTATGATTGGCTGTTTGGGTGCCCAGTTACCGCGGGACGTTTACCCGGGTTTGTGGCTATTTATCTCTCTCTTGTGCGCCGTTTTGCGCACTGCTTAAAAAAGGGCGACGGAGAAATTCTTTGCCCGTCTCCAACATATCAAAAGTAAGTTTTGTCGCAGTTATTGATTCGAATAGTCAGGTTAACGGTTATTTTTCATATAAAAGTTGAACAGTAAAAATTGGAATCCCCTTCAAATCTTTTAAACTTGTAATCATTTTGTGACGAAATCCTCGTTTGGGTTGAATTGGGTTTTGTAGCTCTGTGCAGCTTGGGATATTCAAAATGGGTTGGGTAGTGATGGTATCAAGTGGAAAATTCGAGGCCAATGAAACCGATTCTCAGCGAAGAGGCACAACCTGAACTGGGGCGTTGCCTAGCGTAGTGTAACTAGGTCGTTCAGCTCTTCTGGGACCCTCTGCAGTGCAATATTTCATTGAATCGGAGTATTGCTGGTAACGATGGTCCTTATGGATATTGTTGGTTTGATTAAAAGAGGGTTTTGAAGTGTAGTTGGGGTACGTATGTCGCACTGGCGAACTATTTGATCATGATTTGATGATTGTATAAGTTACTTAGTAGGAGGCTGATTAATCTAATGATAAATTATGTTATAATTAATGTAAATGTAATGTTAATTGATGTTATATAGTAATCGGTTTCGTGTATTGCAGTCTTAAATGAGAGATTGGATAATGTTTTTACTGGATATGTTAGTAACAACATAGTGAATTCGCTACTTCTACAGATTAACTTAATTTTCGAGAGGTGAAAACACTTTGAAGACGAATGTCACTTTTGCGCCAACAACTTGTAATCTGTGAATTTTTTTTCTCGTCGTCACGCAGGGCGGTGGGAGCTTATCTGCGGGCGCTTAACCTGAGCCCCAATCACGCTGTAGTACACGGCAATCTGGCCTGCGTCTATTACGAGCAAGGGTGAGTTGCGATAAGCTTTATTAGTCTTTTCCTTCCGTTCTGTGGCGTAATGAACTTGCGTGTGTGTCTGTCTGTGTGTGTGTTTAGTTATGTGGTCCGTAATGGGGTTCTGTGTGTGTGTGTGTGTGTGTGTCGCCGGTTTGTCGCCTGGCTTATGAGTTTGTTGCGTCTTTTGCAGGTTGATTGATTTGGCGATCGATACATACCGCAGGGCCATTGAATTGCAGCCCAATTTCCCGGACGCTTATTGCAACTTGGCCAACGCGCTGAAGGAAAAGGGACAAGTTCAGGTAATTTGGTGGTTTTTTGGGTCTATTCCCCCGCTACTTGAGCTATACTATCGCAATTATAAGATGGTAATATGATATTTAAAAAAAATACTATGATCTTTTAGTTTATCTAGCTTTTCTACTGTAATTTCGGGTTTTGTTCAAAATGTTCAAAATGTTCAAAATGCATTTTTTGAGAAAAAAAAATTATGAACTTTAATTTATGAGTATTTCTTCAGTTATGGAAATGGCGTGAAACTCGTTCGTTTTTAAAATGAAATTCATTAATTATTTATCATTTAATTATTTATTATAATTTCTTATTTTATTCAATTTGGCTTGTTTTTATCGCGTCTTAAAATTTCTGTATTTGTAAGTAGGCCATTGCATGGTCCGGTAAATTGTTAACTTTGATAACAATACTATATTAATCATAATTTGTAATTTATTCAGCGGTTTTAATTTGTTTTTTTCAATTTTAATTGAAACAGGATGCGGAAGACTGCTACAACACTGCGCTGCGGTTGTGCCCGTCGCACGCCGACTCGCTCAACAACCTGGCCAACATCAAGCGCGAGCAGGGTTTCATCGAAGAGGCGATGCGCCTCTACTTGAAAGCCCTCGACGTCTTTCCGGAATTTGCGGCCGCCCACTCGAACCTGGCGTCGGTGCTACAGCAGCAGGGCAAACTCAACGAGGCCCTCATGCACTACAAAGAAGCCATTAGGTATAAAAAAAACGTGAACAAGGAGGCATTAAAGTATCTACCGTCTATATACTGCCCAATCATTGGGCGGGTTTCGATGTTCTCATCGTTACAAGTTATATTATTCTGATTTCCAAGTCCTGGCCGTTTTCATGTTGGAATTTCGATTTTTTAAAACGCGTAGGAATTTTGTCATAAAGAGTCTTTGATAGCAAACAGCTTCCTCTTTGAACCGATAAAAGCACAGACGAGAAATACATCTCTTAGAAAATGCAGGGAATTCACATTCCGGGGGAAAGTTGGTTACATATTACTTTGACATTTTCAAAGATTTATCAACTCAAAAAATATCACGTGCAGATGTAATAAGACGTGACGTTTTCTGAAAGTTTTGTAAGAATCGGCTGATTAGTTTTGCTCAAATTAAAATGGCGAATGTTAACAATCTACTACCTCAGTTTATTTGTTAATTTTTTTCCTTGGATTTGTGGGTAATTTGAATTTGTTTTATTAAAAAAACAAGGTGAATATTAACGTTTACATCATGTCGATTTTTTCATAGTCAGCGAAATTACAGAAAGTATTGAGATAATTGAAATTAACTTGTGTCGATTAATATCCTGTTCAAAGTGCATGTCAGAGACAGTTGGTCAAGTTGACTTTTCAAGTGAAGAAACTTCGTGATAGTTGAAATGAACTCCAGCGCTAATTTATAACGTCTTTAACAACGAATTCAAATGCTAATATCATTAATAGGGTAATAGTAATAAGAATCAATTGTAATACTCTAAATTATATAATATAATATTTTGAATGATTATTTTTAAAAAAAATTCTTTGATGTGTAGAATTCAGCCGACATTTGCCGATGCCTACAGCAACATGGGGAATACACTGAAGGAAATGCAGGACATCAACGGCGCTCTTCAGTGCTACACACGTGCCATACAAATCAACCCGGCCTTTGCCGACGCCCATAGCAACTTGGCTTCTATTCACAAGGTGCATATTCGAACTACCGGTTCTTGTCGTGAACAGTATCGACATTGTACTCGTGGTTTTTCAATTTGGATATCGGTATTTTATCGATATTATCAAAACTTAATGCGATATCCGGTTTCGATGTGATTAAAACATTACATCGCTAATTCACGTGATATCGATCACAAGAATTGAGGAGTTTTTTGTGCATTTTTTTTTTTTCATTTATGCGACCAAAGAAAAAAATCTGACATTTTTTAACGTTTGTATCGCCAATAGGATTCTGGCAATATTCCGGAAGCCATTCAGTCGTACAAGACGGCGCTGAAATTGAAACCGGATTTCCCGGATGCCTATTGCAACTTGGCCCATTGTCTGCAGATCGTTTGCGACTGGAGCGATTACGACTCGCGCATGAAGAAATTGATTCACATTGTCGGCGAACAGCTGGAAAGGAACCGACTGCCCTCTATCCACCCCCATCATTCAATGCTCTATCCGTTGTCGCACGAGTATCGCAAGGCTATCGCCGCCAGACACGCCAGCCTGTGTATCGAAAAGGCAAGTATTCTTATCCAGTATCCTCTCTCCTTCCTGGAGAAAAAAATAGCGTTAAAAATAAAAATAATAAAATTTCGAAATATAAAGAAATAACGATAGAAGTAAATGAGTAACAATAAGAAGAAAACCAGAAATGAAAGAAGAAGAAAGAATAGCCGGTGGTTTTGGTATGAGCATCCATAATGGTTGTTAACCGCGGAGGAACGGCTGGCTAACAAATGGATAATTGGGGATTATTTTGCTCTCTGGTCCGGCATAGATCATGATTCTTCACAAGTCGGTGTACAAGTTCCCCAGGGAATTGGGCGCCCTCGGTAAATTGCGAATTGGTTACGTGTCTTCGGACTTTGGAAATCACCCGACGTCGCATTTGATGCAGTCGATCCCCGGAATGCACGACAGGAGCCGCGTCGAGGTAAATCTTCTTACTGTCCTCCTCCCCCAGAGGAAAGGAAATGACCTTAATTTGCTATTGATGTTTATATTTATTGATATTTACCCTGTCGCTCGGATAAACTGACTGACTGATTTTGTTGTTTTGAAAATTTTTTTCTAAAATAGATTTTCTGCTACTCGCTCAGTCCGGATGATGGAACAACCTTCCGCGCTAAAGTCGCCCGCGAGTCGGATCATTTTATCGATCTATCCCAGGTTCTTTTTTTTCTATCTCGCTCTTTTTTATTATTTTTTCCCCATTTTATTTTATTATTATTTTTTTTAATTTTTTAGTTTTATTTAATTAATTTTTAAATGAACGAAAAGGGAAAAAGCATTTGTTGTTGTTTACTTTCTGTCTTAATGGCTTTTGTCAATGTGAACATTAGGTGGCCTGTAATGGGAAAGCAGCAGATCGCATTTACAGCGACGGTATTCACGTGCTCGTCAACATGAATGGCTACACCAAAGGGGCGCGTAATGAGATTTTCGCCCTCCGGCCGGCCCCAGTCCAGGTATGTCGTAACGAGACTATTTTAAATATTGAAGAAAAAAAATGGTTAATTTAAAATTTCACCTTGTTTGAGTTATTGAATGAATGAATTTTTAAAAACTTGTTAATTAAGAATTAAGTACAATTAAAGTAAAATGTGTAAATACTGAGGAAGCTCGGAAAAATCACATGGGAAAAGACTGTAATTGGATGGTTTGTTTTTCATTCTATGTTGTGTTATTTTACTTTTTTGCTCAATTATTTATGATCTTGAATTTTATTTATTTTTTGTGCTCATTGCAGGCAATGTGGCTTGGCTATCCCGGGACGAGCGGTGCTTCTTACATGGACTACTTGATAACGGATCGGGTCACTTCGCCGCTCGAATTGGCACATCAGTATTCGGAGAAACTGGCCTACATGCCCATGACGTTTTTCGTCGGCGACCACCGGCAAATGTTCCCCCATCTGAAGGAGAGAGTCATCATTACGGACAAAGTCAAATTGAATCAGGGCCACAAGTTGGCAGACAATATCGCTCTCGTTAATGGAACCGATCTGTCTCCCATTCTCGAGCTTGGCGATGTCAAACAGGTAATTGAATCACAACAAAGAAAAAAAACCCTCAATTTGGTAAAAATAACCTTTCGGTCTGGTTTTTCAATCCCCCGCCCTCCTGCAGGTGACTGAAATCGTCGCTCCCACTACTTCAGCCGGTCTGGATCTGCCCATCACTGTAAGCAGCACGGTTTATTTGATTAAATTTTATATTATTCAATTCAATTAAAAGTTAATTGAACTCGGTAATCAATGGTGTTGTATGGAGGTCGGTTGATTTTTTTTGAAATTCATTATTCCGGTTTGAAATTTGAGTTATACTGGAGTTTACTAAATTATGTTATTTTCTAATAGAGCTGTGATGATACAATTGTTATTTTTTAAATGTTGTGCTCAAAGTCGATGGGAACAGTTTTGTAAGGTAGACTATATGGCGTTGGTTTTTCATTTTCTCTCTGTTTCCCTTGAAAGGTTTCGCTGACGGTTGCCCAGCTACCAACGATGCATCCCATTGAATCGATGATCGGCTCCGGGCAAATTCAGACGTCGGTTAACGGCGTCCTCGTGCAGAATGGACTGGCTACTACCCAGGTGATTTTTTCCGCTGATACTCTTCCCAAATTAGATGATAGAATGTACTGCTCAATTTTGTTATAAATGGCGTATATTGGAATCAATGTTAAAGTTAATTATGTTGGCGTTTACTTTGATAGACCAACACGCGGGCTGCCACCGGCGAGGAGGTACCGCAGACCATTGTGGTGACGACCAGGCAGCAGTACGGGCTTCCAGATGACGCCATTGTTTACTGCAATTTCAATCAGCTGTACAAGATTGACCCACCTACCCTGCAGATGTGGGTGAATGTAAGTTATCCGCCGGAAGAGAATCTGCCCCGTAGATTTCATTAACTTATTAAGTTTTAATTGAGGTTGAGTTAATTTGTAATTAATTTTTATTCTTTTTAACTTAACGTAGACTTTCAAAGTCTTTTTATATATATAAAAAAAATAGATCCTGAAGCGTGTACCGAATGCGATCCTGTGGCTCCTCCGTTTCCCCGCCGTCGGCGAACCCAACATGATTGCCACGGCCGAATCGATGGGACTCGCCCGGGGCCGCATTCTCTTCTCCAACGTTGCGGCCAAGGAGGAGCACGTGCGGCGCGGACAGTTGGCCGACGTGTGTCTGGACACGCCGCTGTGCAACGGACACACGACCGGTATGGACGTTTTGTGGGCCGGAACGCCCATGGTGACACTGCCCGGCGAAACGCTGGCGTCCAGGGTGGCCGCTTCGCAGTTGACTACGCTCGGCTGCCCCGAGCTGATTGCTTCCAGCCGGCAGGAGTACGAGGATATCGCCAGCAAGCTGGGAACCGATCCCGAATTGTAGGATCTTTTTTTCTCTCTCTAAATCTGCTATCTCATTCTTTCATTCGATTGTAATTTTACTTGATTTTAAAAATACTTGATTAAAATACTAATTAATCAGGACAATGCAAGTCAAACAGGACGGTCTAATTAACTATTTTCAAGATTTGACTCGTTTTAATATTCACGTTCCTTTTGTTTGTGTAGCTTGAGAGCGGTGCGTGCCAAAGTGTGGCGCCGGCGGACGGAGAGTCCCCTGTTCGACTGCAGATTCTACGCCCGCGATTTCGAGCGTCTCTGCCTGCGCATGTGGCAGCGCTACGCGGCCGGCGAGAAACCGGACCATATTACGCAATGGGACGATGAGGATTAAATTAAAATAGACGAGCCGAGCTGAATTTTACAAACAAAGATGAGGGGAAAAGAAATCGACAGGCATTCTGTTACTCGGCACTTTTCTTTTTAGGTTTCAAAAGTGTGTCTCGCGACTCTCACGGATTTCGAATTAAATTTTTTTTCTCTTTTTTTTTTCTCTGTTTGATCATGCACACATCGATTGTAACCGAACCGAAATACATTATTAATTTAGCGGACTCGGGGTGACGTGTGTGTAAGTTTTACAAGACACTGATTTTTATTTTTATACAAGGTGTTGTTTTTTCCCCCCCTTTTGAAATGTCTTCACCCGACAACGCAATTAAAATTAAACTGAATATTTAAAAATAAAATAAAAACACAGACGTTGGGAGGGAGGAAAAAAGCGCTCAAGGGATAAAAGAATTGCTTGGGAGGAAAAACAGTAGAGAACCTAAAATTAGGAAATGACAGGAGGTGGGACAATATTGCGATCACTGCTCCTCTCCACAATGCGGAATGTTCCGTTTTTGCTAATTTTTTATGTGTGTGTTTTTTTGCATAAACAATACGAATTACAGAAAGAGTTTGGAACCCCGTTTTGCAATCATATTAATCCAGTAACCGAACTTTTCCCCCGCTTGTCTTGCACTACGGCGGTTCCCGGCAGTTTTGACGCAAATAAATCCTTCATCACACGGTTACAGGATCTGTGTGTGTTTCTTTGTTGTACGGGGGTGCTGACCTCTTTAAAAATTTAAATATCGTCATTGTGGATTCGGTGCAAATTTTTCTAAACCGTATTTTTTTCTTCTTTAAATAAATCTTCCTGTTGTTGCTTTGTTGACTCGAGAAAAGCGGGCGCCCGGGTCGGCTGCTAGTGACGTCCCGTGGAACTTAAACCTTCGACCCTGCTTTTCGACCGCCGCATGGCCGTTGACGATCCTGGAATTCACACAAGATATAATTATTTTTCATAAACATACAAATAACAATTAACTTAATTATATTCACTGATTCGAGTTCAATAAACAACAAGTACTACACAATTACTATCAATTACAAATGAAGGGTTGATGTAAATTGACGGACCAATAATAGACAAGATAGCTGGATAGATGGATAGATAGCTGGACAAAAGGCTATTTGCAAAAAAATAGATAAGTTAGATAATTTGAAAAGTATTACCGTTGGTTCTCTTTTTATCAGATTCACCAATGCCCTCAGTTTTGCTGACACTGCGCCGCATGCCGGACTGACTGATGTCCAGCTCGGATCTGGCTAGCGTGTTTTTGCTGGCGTGCAAGGCTCTTCCTCGTTTGTCCAACACCAGTTTATCCGCTTTGACAAAGATGCCGTGCTTGGGTTTGCACGTAAAGTAGCGAAAGCCCTGCACGGATCCGTCCTGCTTGCCTATTGAATTTTCAATTTAATGAACGAATTAACCACAGTATCATTTTATCCAATTCCTGTCAACTATGATACTCATTCTATGCGCCCAACTCGATTGATTATAGATATGAATATAGATAAATAAATATAGATAGATAGATGGATAGACAGATGGATAGGTAGTTAGATAGATAGATAAATAGATAGATAGATAATGATGTAATATCAAACACGGATCATTAGATCAAAGTTACCCATAGGGGCGTCGAGGGCGACACCAATCCACGTTCCAGGTGCAAACTGAGTTGTGCCGACATACGCCACGACCCCTGACCAGTTGTACGGGCGAACTTGGACGCTTTCGCCTTCTTTGATCCAATCCGGAATCGGCTTTTGTGGTCGCGCTTTCGGGGCTTCCGCTTCGTTGGCAATTTCCTAAACAAAGAATAATACCCATTGATTTGTATTATTAACATACAATTCAGCAGGCGTATTGGCGATTCTTAAAGTCGAAATAATATAAAATCGATCGGATAACTAATTCAATTAAGAGAGAGAGTAAATCAAATTATAATCAAGAAAACGGCTGTTTTCAAATTAGGTTTGGCACCTCATCATCCGTGGCGGTCAGATGCTCGTTTGAAACACTGGGGCTGCTGCTCTGCATGCTGCTGAAGCTGCTGTTCAAGGTGGTCGGGCAAGACGCCCTGTGATTCTGCAAGGCTGCTATCCTTTCAGCGGAATCTCGAGATCTCCTCACGACAGATCCCGATGATTCCGGTTCGGTGAATTCCTCCCCAGAAACCCGAGGATTCTCCGCCGCAGACTCGTCTATGCTGCAGGCCGACTGACTTCGATGGACCGCTTCTTCCTGCGAGCTGAAATCCGCAGCGGCTCGATTGGCTTCCGCGCTTTCCTCGCTAATGGTGTTGATCTCTGTCGACGCTCCGTTGGAGCCGTAGCCGCTGGATAGAATGCTTCCGGATTTGTACATTTCGTTGACCTCCTTCTCGTCCTCTTCTTCGGGTTTGCAGCCCAGCGTGAATTTGTTGCTGGGAGACAGTTGAGATTTCTCCTCGTGAAGAGTGGACATCCTGGAAACGAGGCGCGAAGCGGGACTCGGTGTCGACTGGGCTAATCTGGCGCTCAGGGCCGGGTTCGAGTTCAGGTTGAGAAAACTGGGCCTGGAGGCGCCCGCGCTGGACAGATTCTTGCCGTCTTTGCCTCCGCCCATCAACTCGGCCGCAAAGTTGGCCAAAGACTCTGAACGACCGATCTTGGCGCAGTCCTCTTGCCAGCGGAGAAGCTGCGACAGGTTCGGGACGCTCGAAGTCTTCCGCATGGATGTGTTTCCTTTTCCTTTTACGGGGAATAGAAATCAAACAATTTTTTTTAATTACAACACAACGATTACATAACACAACAAATTATGGCGAGAACAAAATAAAATGGAAAAATATCAATAAATAAACAACATTAAGCTGGTATTAACATTTTCACCAAGAATAATTATACGAATTAGAAATTAAGTGAGACATTCTGGACAGATAAACTCGCCAGCTTGTAATTCGTATAATTAATACAATAATTTTAAGAACACAAAATATACAACAAGCGGAAGTATGTAAAATTATCTTCAGTAATTAACACGAGTAATTTAATTTTTATGCCGTAATTAACTTTTCTGGTTTAGTGAATCTGCGCTTAGAAAAACATGACTGTAATTAGTGGGGGGAATTTTTTTTGCGAGCAGAATTAATATCTCGATACGGTTTGTTTATACCGGTAATAAGTTCCTTGACGGCCAGGTTTTGTCTTAGACGGTCCAGCGTCAGGATGGACTCGACGGCGCCCACGCTCTTGATATATTTCTCAATGTATGTCTCGCCGTCCTCCGACTGTAAATCTTCTCCATTGGCAGCCAGCTGGGCTAGCGACTCGCGATCCTCTAAATCCTCACTCGCCTGCATAAAAAACGACAAAAAATTATTTAAAAATAACCAATAGTTGATCTCATAAATATTATATTGTATTATATTATATTCATTCATCTATTTCTTCTTGTTATTATTTACTATATCAACTTACTGCATTATATTTTGTGTTAACTTGTTATTACATATGTCAAGTTAACTTAATAGCCCGAATTAATGTGTTCTTGATTAACTTTCCTAATTGCTGCATTAACCATTATGAGACAAGTTTAAATGCATGATTCGTACAGTCAATTTACAAATCCACATACCTTGGGCACGTTGGACACAATCTCGTACATGACTCCGCACTGGAAGAGATTATCCGAGCGTCCGATTCTCTTCTTGAGACGCTCGGTGAGGCTCTGCTTCTTGTAGATGTTGATGCAGAGACGCTTGCGAAGCACCAGATCCATGGGCACCGGGTGCGAGAGGCGCACGGTGGCCTTGAGGATGACGTAGACCCGCTCGTTGGCTTCCGTGACTCGATTCAAGTGCACGCTGTCGTGAATGGACGAATCCCATGCGGCTACGGCTCCCACTTCGTCTTCCATGTGCCTAAATAAATTCCAATATTTTTCAAAAATATCATTTAATACATCGTAAGTAATTCAATTAACAATATATGTAAAGTAATTGGTTTCAATTGTTATAAAACTTAATACAATTAAAGTTTACTTGAGTATTGGTAGAGTAAAGAAATCCCCGCCGTGTTCTTTCGTTAAAAGGGAGTTTGCCCCGGCAACGAATAAAAAGTCGCCGTCTTCATTGCCATCCAAGTAGGAGTCGCTCTCAAAGCTGCTGTTCAAGTTGTAATTCCTCGGTGCGGACAAGTCATCCGGATTCAAGTCGAGGAAAAGAACCGGAAAATGAGGTTCCAGTCCCGGTGGAGGGGTCCAGTTAACCGCAACCGGGGCTCCGGGAACCGACGATCCGGGTTCAGGGACAAGGACGGTGTTTCTCTCTTCAGTCAAGCTGACCCACTGGTTAACCAGACAGTTTTCGCGCTCCAGGTCCTGCTCGCTCTTGTCCGTCTTGTGCATAAGGCGCTGCAGTTGTTGGTCCAGGTGCTGTCGCCTGCAAAACAGGATTTCAAAATTAACCAATTCCTCATTCTATCCAACTGTAGTCCCTCATCCAGGATATCCGAATCCGAAATGATAGGCAATCGAATACCCGGGGTTCCAGGAAACTGACTAATCTACTGATTCTTTACCTGCGCAAAACTGCTTCGCTCCAGCGATCCCTGAGTAGGAGCAAATCTTCCTCCTGGTAAGAGTCCATAGGTTTCTGCAGTTTGTTGCGTACGCAGACGCTGCCGATGGCCACACTCCGTACCGATTCGCACACCAGGGGTAGGGAACCTGAATCCGGGTAGGGCTTGATTCGGACGAACAGTCGGCGCTGTTGTCCCTGGCGCAGCTGGAATACTCCGCCGGTTAGGCAGTCGTTGCGCGAGGTCACTTCGACGGGTACGTATTCTCCGGATTCGTTCAGCTCCTGTAAAGATTAACCGTATTCAAAATTACCCGTTCAAATTCTACATTTTCACAATTCAATTACATCATATTATTAATCAAATAACAGTTTATGTTTTCCCTTTTTTTTAGGGAATCAAGTTGGACGAAGTTGTCAATATCCTCAAAGTCTAAATGGTCGATATCAAAGTAAATAAAGATTCAAATTACAAACTGCCTTCAATTTTCCTATTCAAGACACTGAAACTCTTTATTTATCCCCGGCATTTAGATTTTTATGGATAAAGTTGTCAGTATCCTTAACATCTGAATGATTGATATCAAACTGAATTACGAGTCAAATTAAAATAGCTTCTATTTATCTGATATCAAAATTTATCCTCGACACTTCGATATCGATAAGTTAAGTTTCTAAATCCTTTAAATCTAAAAGTCGACTTCAAATCGCATTATGATTTTTACAAAAACCTGCTTAATTTTCCTAATTGGGAAATCATCACCTACTATGTATCCCCGACACCTTAACTGTTTTTAAGTTTCCGATATCCTTCTATGGTTGATATCATTAATACGATCACTCAATAAGTTGGAATCGCAGTAGGCGGGAAAGCCATAAACGCTGAATGGGAAGGCATACCGACCAATCAACGTTTTGCCCATTAAGATACAAGTCATATTAACTGTGATAGACAAGTAAGTTTACCTGAATTTCAACCCAGAGACATATGCGGCGCGCCACTTCTTTCCAGCGGTCCGACAAGGATCGAGCCTTGGCCATCTGTTGCTGCTCAAGGTCCCAGTCACTCCTAACACCTGTGTCGGATAAAACGCAAGTCAGATGTTTATTTACAAAGTCAAATTAGCTTCAATGTTTCTGTAATGTTGGTACCTAATACTTTGATTCATTACGGTAATTTCAGAAATAGTTCAATCGTTTTTAACCGAAACCCAACATTAACCAGCTTTTATCCGTCACACAAAACTCTTATAGCTTTAATTTCTATATTTCTTGCCAAAGGAGAGAGTAATGAACCTGTATGAGAAAAGCCGGCCGAACGATGCCCCCATACTTCAATAGACAGCGCTCCATTGGCGCAGAGATCATAAAACTCTTCGGTAACGGCCACGGTGAAATCCTTGGTATGATCGAAACGTACGGCGGTCGCCGTACCGGCACCGAGCCTGGCGTCGTCGGCCGACAACGCCGGCGGTACAATCACCTCCGGATGACCGTAAAAGGAATATTGACAAAACACGAAATGAGATAGTGACGGCGGCAGTCCCATAGCCTAAATGACAAGGGAAAACACAAAAAGCAGAGTTATGACACAATCCATTTTTGCTGTTGATCACCTAACTGTTCGAGTTATTTCCCATTTAATTTAATGATTACGCTGATTTTATGGTATTTAAAGTTTACTGCACTTGAACAATTCAGTCGTACTTGCAAAATGCTGACTCGGGCAGTAATGGCCTCGCACTCTGAACTACTGGTTTCATACTCGGGGTACTCTTCCGAACTGACGGACTCGGCTTCGCACATGCGATCGGTAGGGAAACTTCCAGCGATACGACTCAGTTCAACCTGTGAGCGGAAAATCACTTAATTCGTCAAAGTTTCATTTTAGTTAACCGAATCAGTATTTCAACTTTTCCATTTTATAATTGATGGACATATTTTACTTGTAATTTTAACTTTTAACTTGAACTTGAAATAACATGATATGTAAGTTAACCTGTAGTTTACCGGCCACTTCGCCTTGCTGCGAAATGACCGGTACATTGTAGTTGAGCTTCACGTCCTGGAACAGCGTCTCCAAGTAGATATTGGCCACGCCGATCAGGTTGTGGCTCTCCTGCGATTCGTAAAATGGATCCAATTCTGTAGGAAAAAAAAACGAAAATAAATTCAACCAAATAAACATTTTTGATAATAACTTTGGTGTTTGTATACTTTCTACTATAAAACCAAAAAAATGTATTTAGAATATTATATGCATTAATAATTTTTTTTTTTGAAATTAGGATTCATCCAAATAAAAGTACCGTTTAGCAATTCACGTCTAAGAGGATCGACATTCTTCAGTTCTTCATAAAGTTCGCGCATGTCGACCAGCTTATTGTCCAGTTTCTCCAGGGACCACATTTGGCAGGGCCTTCCCTTGCGTCGCACCAGGATGGCAGGTTCGCTGACCAGACCGGCGCGTTTGCGGTTGGGACTCAAATTGGCAGGCGGGATTTGTAAAGTGACACGATAGCGAGTCTCTTTGGCCAACTCCTCGGCTAAAACGTTGGCCTCTCGTGCCAGCGTGTTGGCACGAACAATGTCATCACGCAACGTGGATAAACTACGTCGAAATTGTTCGTCTTTCTCCTGAAGAAACAAATACCAAAAGTTAATGACCAAGTTTTGTTTTCTATTCTCTCGACTGAACCCCAGCTGAACTTGTAACGTTAATTGATCTCAAAGTTAAACCAATTAACTTGATTACGAAATAAAACTCAACTCGCGCAATAATCCTCGACTAACTGGAGCAAAACGGTATAAGTTGTGATATCACTTTATTAAGTAATTAAGTCGAAGTTGAGAGCGTGAGTTAAAACTAACCAACACCCAACAATCGTGTTCAATAATCAACTTACAATAAATTTACGTATTAACCTACGAAATAATAACTGCCTAGTTAGGCTTACATTTCACTATGTGATAATTACTAGCCTTATTAACCAATCATATTAATTAGTACGATAAACTAGCAAATCTGAAATGGTTTATAGTTGCCTAATAAAGGCAACAAATTAAAAAAACCACCATTCGTACTAAATTATCTAATTGGCCATCACCGTATCTTTTGAAAATTATTGGGAGAGACATAATACTTGTGCCCAGACGTCGGTTTTCGGGACGAATCCGCGTGACGACCGACCACTGAGGTCCAGGGATGACTGCGATGAATACGGCGACGTCGGCGAGAGGAGGGAATTGCGGAACTGCTTGAACTGGCGCTCGTATTCCTGTTTCTGAAGCTCCAGGGCCCGCTGCTTATCTTCCTCGTGTTGGCGCTCCATGCGGGCGATGGCACTCTGGATGGGATCGTTTGACATTTCCTAATAACAATCAACGTAAAGCCAGTGCTTTCACAAGTGTACCGCAACTCACTTTGGTCTATTCGCTCGAGTTTATTACCAGAGAGAAAAATGACAATAATTGACATCTACTTATCTCATTATTAATTGAATTAACTTAACTATCACGTTGATTCAACAAAGGAACTAAACAGGGTTGGTGTTATATTACAACTTCTTGGTATCGATATAGCCGATACGACATATCGATACGATATATCGTGGCCAGAAAGCATCCGAATGTAAAATTTAGTCATCAACATCGGTACATCAGTAGAGAAAACCAACAATATCGATATTCCGAACCCTTCTGATGCGATAACGATATTTTGAGACCAAAAAGCATCAATATACTGAAATTTTCTAATCAATATATCGGACACCCCTGTTAATTACAAACTAACCACTTTTTAACAAAATATTTCTAACAAAGTATCGAATAAACAATAATAGAGCCAATAATAATAGAGCCAACCTTGAGAACCAATTCCTCTCTGGCAAAAGTATAATCGACTTCCTGCTGCCTGTCGCTGCTTGGGCTATTCCGGGGGCAGTTAACTCGAAAGAAATGATTGTTGCCCCAGAGCAATCGATCGCCGTGCTTGATCATGACGCGCGATATGACGATAGATCCGTTGAGGAAACACTGCGACCCGTTGATGGGCTCCATAAACAATTGGCCGTTCTCGATGATCAGTACGCAGTGCTCCGCTTGAATACCCAAGCCCGACAGCTGAATGTCCTGCTCGACAGGGGCGTCCGAACGACCGACCAGCGTCCGATCCTACAGAAAAAAATTGACAATGTAAATGCAGCAAGGGTAGGTAAATAGGTAGATAGACAGACAGACGGATATACAGTCGGATTGAGATAGACGGATACTGAGACAGATAGATACACAGATAGAAAAACAGTTAGATAGATAGGAAGGTAGGTAGGTAGGTAGGTAGGTAGGTAGACAGACAGATGGACAGACAGATGGATATACAGTCGGGTAGAGATAGACGGATAGTGAGACAGATTGATGGATAGATAGGTAGATAGATACACAGATACACAAACAAATGTAGATAGATGCCTAGATACATAGAGATATTGTTAGATATACAGATTGATAGTTAGAATGACACATAGGTAGATAGGTAGACAGACAGATAGATACACAATAGATAGGCAGTTAGATAGATATAGGTAGGTAGGTAGATAGATAGGCAGTTAGATAGATAGGTAGGTAGGTCGGTACCTAGATAGGTAGGTAGGTAGGTAGGTAGGTAGACGGATAAATAGATGGATGGGTACATAGATAGATACACAGATACACAAACAAACCATAGAAACAGATACACATAGATGCCTAGGTACATGGAGATATTGTTAGATATAGAGATTGATTGTTAGATTGATACATAGATAGATAGACAGACAGACAGATTGAAAGATAGATAGGTAGATAGGTAGGTACACAGATAGATAGACAGACAGATAGATTGAAAGATATATACACAGACGGGTAAGAAAAGATACATGGACAGCTAATTTTACAATACCCACATTTTCAATTCGAAAAAAAATACGTAAATAAACCCAGTAAATCAAAATTTAACTTCGAAAAAGAAGCTGAAATAAGCGCTGCTGTACAAAATCAGCGACGGAACCTTGACAACATTCAAAGATTCTACATGTTAATCATAATAATCGTCACATTAAAGTACACATTGATGAATATTTTACATGAAACAATAGAACATGTAAACGATAACAAACAGATACATACAAGTGAAGTATCAACACAATCAATCACGACATATCCAACATCAATTCCATTCTAATGGCAAGACGTAATGCAGCCTTGATATCGTAATCACACAATTCCAATCATCAAAGAATGTCAAGTCATTTCCCCCCCCCCCAAAAAAAAGACACGAAATCAATTAAGTGCTTCAAGTTAAGTACAGACGATTAAGAATAAAAAATTAGGGAATTAAAAATTCTACCTTGAGATAATAGACGAGCAGTTCATTCAAGGACGGGTCGGCGTTCAAATTGACCAGGTAGAATTTATTCTTCTCCACTTGGATGCCGGAGGCTTGGACCGAGATGCCCATGCGCTCGAGCGCGTGCTGTCGTTCGTGCTGCAGCCGCTCCGTCTTGACCAGCTTCTCCTCCCACGTTTCTGAGATGGCGCTCATCAGCTTCTCCGACTGCATTAGCTGCTCGCTGATGTCCTCGCGGTGCACCGCGTGCTGCCAAACACCATTAACAAATTAATCCATTTACCCGCCGCCAACCCATTTTGCCTATTTGTCTCACGCAACGCTACCTTATACCCGACCTGGAGCTTATCAAGACTAGACTTAATGCCAGGCCCCAGCATCGGCTCCTCAGTTTTTTTTTGCTATTTTCCTCTTCTCGTAAGAGAAGGAATATAAATTTGCTTTTTCCTGTGCATTCATCGTTCATTTTATCAACTTTCATCGGTTTCTATTATTATAACGACCTTAATAATATTGAAATAGTAAAATTGTGAAATGACGAAATAATAGTAAGATAACCACCCTCTAATAAGAAGAATTTAAAATTAATTTTAATTGCGACATAAAAAGAAGACCTAGAAATAACGTAAATTACAGTGGGACGGTGGATTGATTGCCTTGTCCATTCCTGGACTCTCCCACCCTTTCATCCAGTTACGTGAAAAATATTCTTCGATAAAACAAAATTTTTTAAACAAATTTATATCAACAGTAATATTTCAATATAATTAGTTTTACATTCTTCAAAGGCGTATTTATACTTTAGCTTTACTTCTTCATTTTATTTTACTGACATTTAAAATGGTACTTTTATAAAAGGAGCACAATAATATAATTTGTAATAAATTTTATAAAATTTGAAAACAAATTAATAATCTGTTTTAAAAATCTGTTTTTAGTATGAGCTGTAATTGTAAGATAAACTTTAAACTATTTAATATATATATATATAGTTATATAATTTAAATATGTATAAATTAAAATTTAGTATGTATTGGATATAGGAAAGAAAAAACGGCGGGAAAGAATGGTAAAGTGGTAAAGACGCCAACAAAACTTGTACGTCGGTCCCTGTTTCGTACTCGACAGTTGACACGCCTAACGTGCTTGGCATAACAAAAGGGGATCAAGTAACCGAGCGAGTCGCTCTAAATTACGCCTGCGTCTCGAAAGACATTTGTCAACCCAACTTGTCCACCGAGCGATTGGTTTCACTATATCGCGCGGCCCGGGTGGAAGACAAATATCGCCGTTTTGTAAACTCTCCGATTTGGCAATTTACCTTGAGAAGTTCTTTAAGCTGCTCCACTTCGGTGCGAAGTTCCCGAATAATGCGGGCATTGGGATCCTCGTTAACGACTGCGTGACACACGATTCTTTTGGCCCGATCGGCATAACGCAGAGTAGACAGAGTTTCCTCGTAATTGTCCGAGGCAGGCGATACGGTGGCCACCATCACAGTGCGGCTATTACCTCCCAGATTATCCTGTCAACAGAGAAACAGAGATCATTAGCCTACTCTGACCCACTGCGCGCTTCCATCGTAATTAAAGCGAGGGTAAATACGAATGACCTAGTTCAACTAGCTATCTATCAAACTATCTATCAAGTTAACTATTTAGCTAGCTATGCATTTATCTATCTATGTAACTATCTGGTTAACTATCCATCCAACTGACTATCTGGCTAACTATTTATCTATCCAACCATAGTATCTGGTTAACTATCTATCTATCCAACTATCTATCAAGTTAACTATTTAGCTAGCTATGCATTTATCTATCTATCTAACTTTCTGGTTAACTGTCCATCCAACTGACTATCTAGCTAACTATTTATCTATCTAACCACAGTATCTGGTTAACTATCTATCTATCCAACTATCTATCAAGTTAACTATTTAGCTAGCTATGCATCTATCTATCTATCTAACTATCTGGTTAACTATCCATCTAACTATCTATCTAGTTAAGTTATCTAGTTAGCTAGCTGTGTATCTATCTATCTGTCTATCTATCCAACTATTTATCTATCTATATAACTAACTATCTAATTATCTATATATCTATCTGTCTAACTACCTACCAGATTCATCTATCATCTAACCTAGCTGTATAGTACATTAGGATCTTAATTAATGCAGTAATTCATTTATAGGATCGATACTTCGCCACACATTCCACGCGATAACAACATTAACGTACAGTCAAGTTCACATCTGTATTTTTACGGTTCTAATTAAGTATATTTATACCTTAACTTGCTATTTTACCTTTTCCATTTTGATTAGTAAACCATTAATACTATTTTATTTCAGTAATCATTAATGTATAATCTAATTAAATCCTAATTATTACCAGCCGAACTCATGATTGCTTCTCCGCTTATTATCATATTAATGAATGGTGAATTAATTTAGAAGAAAGAAAACCTTAAGTAGCCACGTTAGGACCGAATCTCGATAGGGAACAAACTTGTCCTTGGGTTTGGCTGTGCTCTGCTCGGCCAGTTTTGAAATGACTAGTCCCAGTGTTGTCAGACTCTTGTTGATGTTGGAACCTTCCTTGAGACGGTCACCGACGGCTCCCGTCTTGGAGGCCCGCTCCGAGCCGGCCAAATCGACCAGCGACATTTTGCTGACCTTCTCGCCGCTCACTCCGCTCGCCGCGTCCGTCACCAGCTGCGTCAGAATCACATTGAAAACAGCGTGCGAGCGCGACGACTCGCAGTTCATGTTGGTCGCCGCTACGGTCCGAGATTTATTGCCTTCGGCCATGAGGATCTCAATGTCCTCATAGGAAGTGACAGCCAGCTGCGCTAATCCGTCCACGTAAGGTCCCATCACTATGTGTTCTCGCACCTGGGGAGAACAAAAATATCGACCAAACATTATTTCTGGACCAAAAACATTTACTTTAATAAACAGTCCGAATTAAATCATTTCTAATCGTAATAAATATTTATGCCATAACTGCAGTTCAACTTGGTTATAACAACCATTGAAGTGATATTAATGCGGTTAATTTCAGTTTAGTTTGGGCACCTTGAGACTCTGTTTGTTCTCTCCAGGATCGAGGAGATCGTGGACCTTTTCGTTGTAAATCTCCAAGTAGCTGACTTCCACCTTGCACGTCAAATCAGGATCGCTTTCCTTCAGGTGGGCGATGCGGTCGAACAGGGCGTTGCACAAGCGAGGAATCAATCCTGGGTTGTCGGGGCTGCCCATCATTGTGTAAGATTTGCCGGAACCTTTTTTAAAAAAAATCCCACATATATTTAATACTTACAAAATGGATACAATTAAAATAAGAAACTAATACAAAATCTTTTATACGGGAAAAAAATCTCAACTTAACAAATTCATAAAATGAATAATAACCATCACAGACAATACATTTTTTAAAATATAATAAACATAAAACTAAATTATAAAAATACAGTGTTGAAATTTCTTATTTTAAACCAGTTCTGCAAAATCCCCAATGGGGAAATAATAATAACAAATATATTACGACGATTGGCGAATCATCTTTCCTGTTGCCATTGTTACCTGTCTGGCCATAAGCGAAGATACAGGCGTTATAACCCTGGAATGCATTGTCCAATAAAGGCTGGCCGATGGAGGTAAAAACCTGCCCTTGACTGCAGTAACGACCATCGTCCGGATCCATGGAGAAGAAGCTATGGTCGAAGGTGAACGTCTTCGGCGGCTTTCGACTAAAACGACCAAAATAAAATCAACAATAATATAAAGAATTAAACAAATTTTAAAAACATAACAATTTTTAAAGATAAACAAATTTAAATTCATCATTGAAACCAATAAGATATCGATCCCTGACTGATACTTATTTTATAAGATTATTTTAAATCTGAAGTCTAAGATTTGATCTCCGCCTTTTGTTACGTTGGTTCGCTAATTAGATTTTAATGTTTTTTTATTCCTCTCCCCGGTCTGGCAACTCTTCACTTCATTCTTGTGACAAATGAACGAAGCCTTTTGTGCGAGTTTCCCTCTCGGCAATAAAATGAATGTAAAAAAAAATGGGAAAAAATAAACAATTTCTGCGGCTTCACCGTTTCTCGCACAGTACCGTAACTGAGGGATCCACAGGGCATCCCACAAACATCACGCAAAAAACGCGTCTTAATTTCATCCTTTCAATGCATTTTCTAAAACCCAACACTCGCCCACCATTCCGCAATCAAATGAACCATGGAAAAAGAGTATCATCATAAAGTATCGTGCAATACAAGCGTACATTATGGCAAAGGAAGACGCTTGACGGTGTATTTCACCCACAGTTGCCAATTTTTTTTTGTTGTTGGCAAAACGCCCGGTGAGCACCAGGTCGCGAGTAGCAATTTTCCATAGGAGCTGGCCAATGCCAATAAAAACACGTCCCTAGTGACAGCATTCTCCAGTGGCTACACACTCGGGGCGGTTCACTGACATCTTCAGAGTAATTGCCGGAAAGCAGTTAACGATAATACTAGAACGTTGAGCTGTTCCATCACGGGACTTATTGAATCTCCTCAAACCATGAAGTTGATTATAAACAGAAACCTCTTCATAACCGGGGGGAAAAAATAGAATGCTATCTTTATATGGAGCAATCCAGAGATTCCCCTTCAAAGCTTTACACAAAGCAGGTTATCGAACGTCGCAGACGTCACACGCGAAAATCAATATAAAAATGTCAATAACTCTTTCGACTTTCAGTGCAGAGTATTTTCAACGCTGGCGAACAGCCAAGGACGGGAAACCTTCTTGCGTGCTCTCGATATCCCAACATCTTCAGTAAATAAACTGAACCAGAGTCAAGTCAAAATAAAGTACAAATTAAAATGAATGAAGGAAGTGCAAATTCGGTAAAGCAAAACCATCCTGCGCGCTCGCGATGTTTTCGAAAATTTCTGTAATTTTTCAGGTCTGGTTCCACGTTATCTTGTTTTGCTGTGCAAGATAAGGAGAAACTCGGGGTTGAGTAATCAATGATAAGGAGGGCACAGAATAACGCCAACAACGGACCTCCGAAAGGACGGACGACCCCGTTTCTGTGACGCACGGGACGCCGACTAGCGTTACCGCGATCCCAATTACCTTTCGACAGGTTTGTCCAGAGTTGTCGGGTCCAGCAGGATGGTTTGCGTTTTTGACATATCCACGACACATTTCGTCCCCAGGTCGATTTCTGTACGAAATTCAAACAACGATACGATTAATCACCTCTCGTTAATGCCCACGAAACAGGGTTGAATCTGTTTACCTCTGCGATTAAATGGGCGTACCCTGACGGCGACTTGAATCTTATCGTTCGACATCTTTGCTTTTCTAAATGACTTGATCAACTTTGCTTTTTAAAAAGGGGCGAGTATGATTGCTTTGATTTTCCTAAACTTTCGCCACATGAATTACAGAACAGAGGTAAAATTCCACCTAAAACTTTGGCACTTTAAATATATATCTTTTTTTTCCCGCACTATTATCTCGGTAGTGAAAAAAGCGAATAGAAAACACTGGAATAAGGAAAGAAGCGTGACATTTTGTGTTGGTGCGGGCCGATGACTGGTCTCCTTTGGCTATCGATGTGTAGGTTGGACCGTTCGACCAGTGCTTCCACTGGCAAGCGTTACTTGCATATAATTATAATTTGAATCTCCCGCTCTTTTGGCTCTTCATTTACATCTAAACCAGCAAATCAATTTATAATATTTGTTATAAATTTAAATCATTTCCGAAATTCCGAGATATTTAAAGATTAGGGTTTCCTGAAAAGTAGGCGTTTTTTTGTAAGTGGAAGCACTCTGCTGAACAATAGAAAGTCTTACCTCTGTGGGTTAGAGGGTTAACCCTAAACTGCAACCCGATAGTAAAAATATGCCATCTTTTTTATAGAATTTTTAAATAACATCGAAACCCATGAAAAATAAAGTACATAATTGAACACGAGAATAACCTTAATATTAAACAAGCTTGAATTTATCACAAGCAATAATCTATGAATCTATCAACAGAACTTAATTCTTGGCAGTAGTAAAAGACTTATCTTCAACATCAACACACACGGTTATTTAACGCACCTATCAATAGCTTTAAACGTCAAAATAAATTCTAATTTGTTTAACCCTATTATCTTATCATAATGACATAATTACTATATGGAAAACTGAGGTCTAGTTGTTTAATTGCAAGGAAACAAATAATTTCACGTCGATTACGAAAGATCCACTTCTGAAGAAGACATAACTATTCACAAGTATGTCATTAACACTGAGAGTTGAAGGCTACGCATTAATTTTGCATTCTGGACTTGATTATAACATGGCTGACATATACTTAACCTGATTTTTTCACCAACTATGATATAGCCATTCTCGAGCCTTACTGTTTTGCCTTCGATCAACGTCTAGTTCCATTATTACCGAGCACTTACTGCAAACACAGAAAACTATAGTTTACATGAACACATCGGAAAAACTGCTGACTAGTACATAATAGTATTTTTGTACAAAGTAAAAGTGAAGTCAACTCAACACTTCTGGTAACGCTGAAGGGACTAGTTTTATAGTCGCTTATTACGAGTGCATGTGAGATCCGTACGAGTGAACTTTGACATTCATACCGCAACCATTACCGTTATGCGACTGGAAGGTGTACACTTTCATATACGTATAACCTTTGGAGAGTAAACTTTAACTTGTAATCCAGTTGATAACCTTTAGCCTAATTGCTATTCCCCGGGCTTTCTGTGATGTGAGGGTGCACAGCTTCCCCCCTCTCTGGACTACAGTCGGATAAATACATATATGCAGTAAATGCACGCTTCATTTATTTTGTAATTTTCACAGCAGACAGGGGAACCCTCGCACTTGGGGGGCCATAAGAGAAGGGTGGTCTACACGGCGTATAGACGGTGCAATAGGGGAGAGATTGCAGAAATAATAAACTTTCTGCGTTCATCTATTTTCAACTTCTATACACTGAAGTTCAACTTAACAAGCTTGTAGCTGCTTTACTAATCTGATAGTTACTTATCTTACGGACAAGTTTAGCGAAGTTTATGGTGAACGGACGATCGACTCGCAAAATGGCGGTCAATGACTTTAACTGTTTTTCGCAAGTCGTTAAGTAGATGGCACTGGCAAATCCGCCAATTAAGTTGTTGTGTTGGCTAGAGGTTATAGAAGTAATACCCATCTCATATTATGTGGCTAGACATGGAAAAGACGGCGCTGCCAGGGATGCTGTGTCCAATACAGACGTAAACATAACAAATCCGTACTTGAAGTTGGATTACTCTTATCGATCAGTGTGTAAAAGCGCAGACAAACCAATGCAGCCGCGAATGTTATAGTCCCCCCCTCTATATCCGCGCGTCCCTATATTTTCGTCCTATTTATCCTACGCCCTTCGGGCCTCTGGTTATAATAGCTGACGATTTGTTTAATGCCCCAGCAGAGTACCCTCAAAATGTCTACTGCACTTTGCCTGTTTGACATTAAATAATAACCTTATAAAACAGTATTTCGTCTTCCGTCCTTCCGCTTTAAGAGTATATAAACACTGCTTGATACATGCACGTTATACAGGTTTATGCTACATTGATATAAATAATATTTGAGTACTCAAGGAAGTACCGCGAGTCTTACAACGTAAAAGGTGATGGAATAAAGTGCAATCTGTTTAGGAGGGGTTCATGAAGCGAAATAGTGAAGATATTCAGCTTAAAGCAGAGCTGGCGAGTTGAAATTTGAAATGAATTCAGCAAAGAAATGTGTAGCTGAGAGAAAGATTTATGACTGGGCTGATGTCCCCTGTAAGTAAGAAGATTAAAACCGCGAATATAAACCAGGCTGTCATGCATAATGTCTTTTACTGGCACTATAAAAAATGGGGCAGTCTGTGAGAAGCCTGTACTCGAGTAAACATATTAAACACACTGGAAGCAGCATACATATATTAGATTCTATTCAAGATAGCAAGTACCACAAAGAAACTGTGGTGATGCCATCTGGGGGTGAATATAGTAAGAACAGGACCATAAACTTTAAACTTCTATTAAAAAATAAAACTTGTGCATACAATAGTTAACTCTTTAATGTAAACGGTTATTTCATTTACCAAAGATAAATTAAACTAATTTTTTGTTAACTATCGATTACTACAGCAGTACTCGATAGTTAACTTGATGAAGTCCGATTCTCAACCGTCACTAGCAGACAACGTTATTGGCAAGATTATTGCTAAACACGTGCAGGACTGGACAAACTGTTTATGCTATTGCATAAACGTCATTAAAATTTTCTAGTTAGCTTCTTATTCTCATTACAAGAATTAGCCAATAGAAAACGGTATCTAGGGCGAATAACGCATTCAAATAAGATGAAGGTGAAGGTTTTAAGTCGGAACCCTGACGACTACATGCGCGAGACGAAGAAAGACATACACAAAGGTATATAAACATACATTGATTGGTACTGAAGCGAGTTCATCTCTTGAATGTATAATACTTAGTTCCCCGCAATTATGACCCCGCTCTGCATCCGCTGGAAACCCCCCGAGAGTACACAAGGGCCCTGAACGCCGTGAAACTCGAGCGTGTTTTCGCCAAACCGTTTGTGTGCAACTTAGACGGTCACCGTGATGGGATCGCTTGCTTGGCCAAAACATCGAAGCATCTTTCATGGCTCTACAGTGGCTCGTGTGATGGAGAAGTATGTACTGTTTGTAACTGCCTTTTATTTCGTAAACACAATCATCATACATCTGTATTTGTTTCTTTAGTTGCGATTATGGGACCTTTCACGCAAGAAGCTGCTCCATGCCGTGCAGGCCCACGACGGCTATGTACGGGGTATAGCCATGGGAGAAAACTCGTCTCTTTTCACTGTCGGCGACGACAAGCTTATCAAGCAGTGGAAGTCTGAAGAGCCCGACGGATCCGACCTGGCAGTCCCGGTTAACACTATCCTGTCAAAGACGATGCTTACAGGAATTACGCACCACAGAAATAAACCCTACATGGCTACCTGTGGCGAAGTCTGCAACGTGTGGGAGGAGACTCGAGCACAACCCATCAAGGCATTCCAGTGGGGTGTCGATAGCCTTCACTGCGTCCGTTACAACCAGGTCGAAACAAACTTGCTAGGTAAATCAAATAATCAACAGCTGTTATTTACTTAACATAAATAGTTAAAATTACATAGCAAGGAAAATAAACGTCGACTTGACCGACAGTCCTCTAGATATTAGTTCGTATTCGTATATAAAAGAATGGTGAATTTACAGTGTTTTCAAATCTGAATTATCTTATTAATTTGTAAAATCTATAACTAGGTGCTTGTGCAAGCGACAGGAGCATTATCTTGTACGACATGCGAGAGTCGAATCCGCTGCGCAAAGTCGTCCTTGAAATGCGAAGCAACTCGTTATGCTGGAATCCCATGGAAGCTTTTGTCTTCACAGTGGCTAATGAAGATTACAAGCAAGTAGTTTCACGTGTTGGCCTCGGCAATAGCGCAACTAATCCGATCTTCCTTACTTGCAGCTTGTACTCGTTCGACATGAGGAGACTCGACTTCCCGCTGAATATTCACAAGGATCATGTTTCCGCCGCTATTGACGTCGACTATTCACCCACCGGCAAAGAGATTGTCTCAGGAAGTTATGACAAAACTGTCAGGATTTTTGAAGTGGACAAGGTAACCTCTCTTTTTTCTCTCCTGTACATCAGACTGCTTATATATCATATCTCCATGTTTTGGTTTATTCAACAGGGCCATTCGCGTGATGTTTACCACACTAAACGCATGCAGCGCCTGACTTGCGTCGCCTGGTCTCCTGATAACAAGTACATCTATTCGGGATCGGACGAAATGAATATCAGAGTCTGGAAAGCTCGTGCATCGGAAAAACTTGGCATTGTAATAACAAACTTGGACTGTTTCATTGCTTTTTTCCAAATGTTAATTTTAAACAATATTTTTGTGAATTTTAGTTGAAAGAGCGAGAGAAACTGGCTCTGAACGTGAATGCCAAGTTGAAGGAGAAATTTGGCAATCACCCCGAGGTGAAGAGGATTGCAAGGCACCGTCATGTCCCAAAGCACGTTTACAATGCTCGAAGAGAATTGCAGGCCGCGCACCAGTCCAAACAGCGAAAGTATAAACTATTTGTTTATTTAAGTTATTTTCCATTTATCTCATTAATTTTTTGTTGGATGGTTGAACGACATTTACATTTGAGTCATTTGTCTTGCCGTCTGTTTCATTCTTTTTTCATCTAATCTTGAAATGTTATTATCTAGTTGGATTTTTTTGCCCGTTTGATTTTTTGCTTTAATTTATGAATTTGAACTTTGCAGGGAAGCCAACCGGCGAGCGCACTCAAAGCCTGGGTCGATCCCGTATGTTCCGGAACGGAAAAAACACGTCGTTGCCGAGAAGGAATGAAACAAAAAAAAAGTATGGCTTTGTTTATTTTTTCCCCACTATTTTTTTATTTGTTTGGAAGTACGTGCGTAATAAACAAGAATGGTAAATTGAAGTACCAAAAAGAAGAGAAAGAAACAATGTAACGATGAAAGTTTATTTGCTTCATACAGAAGGTTTCGAATATCTTATTCCTTATAAACTTGCTTTTTAATATTTCAAGAAAGAAAAAACAGGGGGGAAAAAGTATTTTAAAAAATTAATGTAAAATTTCTCCGAATGGACAAAAAATTCTTTAAAAGAATATCTTCAAGGAATAGAGTCGCAGTGTTTAAAGCATTTCCGTAATGGAACTGTGGACTGCCGTGCCTTGAATAAAAATCGAGTGGAAGTGTAGCTGTTATATCTTACAAGAAGAAAAAGGGACCTTTTGGGCCGTAAAACTGCAAACGGGAGACGATCATGCAATGAAAGGAGGGAGAGGCCGATACATGTTTCAGTGAAAATGGATAGGAAAAAGCTTCACGGAGTAGCAGATGACTGACTATGCTCTTTTCTTCAAAGTTTCTGCTGAAAAATAGCAAATAGCCAGGGCCGCTTCCCCGGCAAAAGAAAGTGATATCCTTGGATCTGGAATTAGTGTAACCCACCACCAACTTTTCAAGTGCTCGTATCGATCGAGGGAGGCAAAACTGTCTTGGGGGGAGGAGGAGCTTTTTCTTTCACAAGTCGGTTCTCAGAGAAGATCTGCTGGATTTGATTGTAGACGCCTCCGGTTGTTCCGCAGCAACCGCGTTATTGGCCTGGGAGGGAGCCACAGCAGCCGCCATCGCCGCCGCCGGAAGAGACGCCGCAGCAGCAGGAGCAGGAGCTGCTGGAGTCACAGTCGATTCCAGGCCGACTCCGTTGGGGTTGAGACTGACAGTCATGGACATTCCGACGGCAGTTAATCCGACTGAAGTTTTGTTTTTGGTTTCAAAAAAAAAATAAATGCACCGAAGAAGAGAAAAGGTCAAAGGTGGGTAAAAAAAAGGTCAACAACGGACCAAGACATAACACCACTGACCACAGATTTCAAGACTTAAAAACAACAGGAAAACGAACGGGTAGAAACATAAATTCACACGGCAAATTCAATCTTGTTTAATGGAAAGTGACGGTTTGTTGGACTACTCTTTACAGAGGACAAAATAAGAGATATGAACTAGCGGATCTGAGTATCTTGAGTGGGTAGACACTTGGATCCACCACCGCTTCATATTTTATTGTATCCTCTGCTATTCCATTCAGTTTGATGTTATCCTTTCCATCAGGCTGTCCATTTGCCGTGTCAATAGAGAGTGAGAGAGAAGAAAAACGACGACAAGGAGTAATATTTGGTCTATCAAGTCCGGCACGGGGGGGTCTATCTACGTTTTGAGCCAAACATATCCACACCACGTAATCATTCCCATGTCTAATATGTATGCAGTTCTCTCTATGCCGGCGCTAGAAAAGCACTAGCTCTATACGTACTAGAGCAGGTAAACAAAGACAGCTCTTTCATTGATTATTCTATCGCTTTCATTCAGCAGTTTGGAAGAAAAAGACCCGCTCATTTGCCTTTTCTTCGCCGTTGTCATTAAAAGTTTTCAGGTCATTGAATGTAACCAGCTTTATGATGGAAGAAGTTTCGGACCTCTTAAAGTAACAGTTTCCATGCTTTGCCACACATTTTCTAACAACGAGAAAGGCTTATGCGACACGAGGATTTGGGTAAAGGGGAGGAAAGGGATGGTGCGGGCCCGGGGGGTAAGATGGCCCTGGGTGAATGGAGAAGGTAAAGGAGGAACATAAACATGCTCAACATGCTTCTTTTACCGATGCGGAAACGTGTAAGAGGGTCACTGCAGAATGCAAAAGGTATTGAAATGAAAATAAGGGGGAAAGTGTTTGGGAGAAAAAGCCCGGGAGGGATGAGAGGGTAATATCTTTGGTACATTTGGCTTCAGTCGCTACCTTTGGATGTACCATTGACGCTTGTCTGATTTATATTCGAACGATCGGTGTCTAAAATCCAGTCAGTAACAAAAAAATGAAAAAAGTTAGAGGAAAAATAATATCAATTATGTAATAAATTAAGGTTTAATTAAGAATCTGTTATGAATTCAATAAAACCAGGAATCAAATAACGATAATAATTTAAGATGACCAGTCTAAATCGATTTCAATAAGTGCATTTCCCCAGCTAAATATGACGATAATGTCGAAATAATTACAACATTTGATTGTATCGAGACATTTTCCATCACTACTTTCAGATACAATCGATTGTGATTAGACTCGTGTTTTGAAATCGATTATTTAAGCAATGATAAGACTGTGGTCGGCACACTAAGAGAACGAGTCGCTGGCAGAGGAAGTAAACAAGGGTGAGCGACTGCCTTCAAAGACTGAACGTTCATATTAAAACTGACCTCGAGTTCATGTGGGTGTGTCGACGAAAGCGAGAAATTTTGTTTCAAATAAAGTTATAAAAAGCCAAATGAGTGAGACTGTGTGGTCGATAAAAATGGAACTAACGATGCGCAACGATGAGGTAGCACGTGTTTGTGACGTTCATTAGTCCAATTAAGCTCCACTACAAAGCCCCACCGTTCGGGGTGCCTCGCTCAGTGTCACAAAAGGTTCTTACGCTTGTCATGCAATCCCTTATGCATCGCTCAAGTTCTCATAAGAGGCTTCGTACTGTGTATACTCGAGTGATATTCACCTTGTAAGAGTTACTGTAAGGGTGGTGAGAGGGAGGTGTACTCGGTCAACTCTTTCAAGTACAGCAATCATCTATATCGATCTACTGGACCGCTCGATCTTCGATACTCGATTCTCGATCACCAGTCCCGGTTAGGGACTGCTGAAACTGCTGATATTCGCCCTATAATCCAGCAGGTAGACGGTTAGCAGTAGGTCGTTCAGCAGGCCCTCGACCTGCTGCTGTTTGCATTGGGTACACTCAATTGAAAACGGGAATTCCGAATAACTCGAATAGTACAAATCATATGAATCAGTACTCTGAATAACGGCTTTATCTTTTGTTGACTTAAATCTCGGTGTGTCTTATGTATTTATATAAATGGCCGGGCCTTGTAGGGAAACCGTCGCCCAGTGGCCTTTCCCTAGCAATCAGCATTATCGATCCCCCCAAGTGGCTGCATGCGGGGGTCAAGTTATCATTCTTGATATAATACGGCGTGAAATTGACACTCGACACGCCTGGCTCTCTCCAACAAGTTATACGAGTCATTGCGGTTCGTCGAACAAGACTCGCCGTGCCCTTCTGCTTGCCAACACTTTTCCCCTCCAACCCCTCCGTTATTCGAGTTAATTCACCGAGTCTTTCACATATTGCCTCAATAATAATAATACTTAATAGTAATAATAAAATATGACCGATATAATAAATAGTAAAAACAGTAGTAGATAAGTCACACAAGTCGCCCTATAGTTCATCTAGTCCGAACGCTGACTTGATTCCGCATGAAACTATAGGACATTGGGTTAATTGTTTAACCATGTGTTGACGACTGCTGATCAATACATAGTGAATCTGTCCGTCTTGAATTCAAGTTTGTTCAGTACGCAATCCGTCTACTGGATTCTGCGTGAAACTACAGGTCACTGGGGTTAACTGTTTAACCACGTGTTGACGACTGCTGATCGATAAAAAGCTAATCTGACCGTCTTGAATTCAAGCTTATCGAATACGCAATTTGTCTACTCCGCATGAAACTATAGGTCATTGGGGTTAACTGTTTAACCATGTGTTGACGACTGCTGATTCATGCGTAGTGAATCTGTCCGTCTTACTGGATAAGAACAGAAACATACATAAACTTGTCTGTTAACGTGTTGTAAGCTGCTGTAATACGAACGTTCAGTCGCTCAAATGAAATATAAATAAGTAGTAAAATAAACTAGAAATACATAGTTAAAGTACATATTATTAATCGCGTGTTGACGACTGCTTATTGATTAATGTGATCAGCGGCAACGTGTCCGCACTGGCCATATCTATTCGTTGTAAGCTGTTGTCATACGTGCGTTCAGTCTTTTTTATAATTTCTTTAAAACAAAATTATAGAAGTTGAAATATCGTAGAGTTGACATGTTTTAAACGAATTGATTTTGGTTATTGTTTTTGCAAAACGGCGATTACATCGATTAGCGATTCTTAAATATGTTTTCATCCGTAAACAAAGGAGTCCAAAGTTGTAAAGTTGATGCATAAAATATAATATAACTAAATGATAGATAAGTGAGGATTGCGGTAACGCTTACCCATTTTTGGACTCATAAAATCCTTGGTCATATTTGGTTTCATGGCGTTCATTCTACGCGGAATCATTCCATCGGCTCCGCGAACGGGACCTCCGGGCGGTCCGGCAGCTCCCGCCGGTCCCCCAATGGCTCTCGGGGCGCGCGGCTGCTCCACCGGCAAAACGCGGCGTCTTTTTTTGGGTAATTTAGCTCGGGCCTGTAACAATTGCAGTCGTAAAACGCTGTCTTTTGAATGAAATACACACACAATAGCACGAATCGTCAAGAAAAAAACGAAAGTTATTAACATAGACAAGTTCTATAGTTCTGCAAATTTCATGATAACAGGTTAACGCGAATTCTAAAAGCATAAACTTTAAAGCACAACTATTTGCAATCTTGTTAGAAATTTGACCTGCGTGTGGCTGTAGTACATGGCAAAGTTGGAGACGATGACCGGCACGGGCAGGGCAATGGTCAGTACCCCGGCCAGGGCGCACAGGGCTCCGACAAACATACCCACATAGGTCTTGGGCGCCATATCTCCGTAACCGACGGTTGTCATGGTAACCAGGGCCCACCAGAGACCCAGCGGAATACTGTTGAAGTCATTGTGCGGATTGGCTTGGATCCTCTCGGCGTAATAGACCAAGGAAGCGAAGATGACGATGCCCAGCACCAGGAAGAAGACGAGTAGAGTCAGTTCTTTTGCGGACGCCCGGAACGTCTGGATGAGGATCTTGAGTCCGGAAGAATGGCGCGTCAATTTGAAGAGTCGCATGATGCGGATGATGCTGAAGAATTCCAGGATGTCGGCGTTCTCCAGGTGGGAAGCGAACTTCTGCAGCGCCAGATCGATGAAGAAGGACAGGGTGGCCACGTAGTCGATGATGTTGACCGAGGCGCGGATGAACTGCAGCTTGTTGGGGCAGGAGATGAAGCGGGCCAGGATCTCGATGCTGAACCAGGCGTTGCAGACGCACTCGATGTAGAAGAAGGCCTCGTGCGCGTTGGTCTGCGTCTTGTCCAGCGTCCAGGCCGACGAGTTGAGCGACGTCCGCACCGTGATGTTGCGGATGACCGGCACCCGCATGTCCGGATGGGTTTTCAGGCAGAACGAGAGGATGGAGATGCAGATGAAGAATACTGATATGACTCCAACAATCTAATCCAAAGAAATATTGACACATTCATCTCAACTTTAATGAATTTGATCGGGTTTAATTAGAACTTAGTTAAGTTTATGATCAATCCGCTTAACATCATTGAAGTTAATTCTATGTGATGTTAAAAAACTAACAACAATTCGAAATGATGGTTTTACAGGCAGAACGACAATTTGGATGAAAACTGATACTTATAATTGACTTTGATTGATTCAATTTGGAAATGTGTTAGCAAAGAAAGAAAAGAAGTGTAAGACACACAAAAGGTGACGTGAATCCGCCTCGTTTAAAGCTCGGTACTTTGAATCAGTCTAAGAGATTACTCTTCTCCGACGTCATATTATTCCCTCGGCTGCCAACAAAAGCGCGCTATCACGGACCATTTCAGCTGAAAAGAAAATCCTCTCATAATGGTCTCGGCACCAAGGACGAAGAAGAAGGAAAAAAAGTCCAATTCGTGAAAGCAGAACAATCTTTAGACGGTTTCACATTGGGGGAAAAAAATGGGGAGAATCGCTTTCCCATTCAGTTTAGCGAATCAGCGAAAACTTGGATCCCAAACCGTCGTTGAATTGATCGACTAATTGAATTAAATTTGCAGATTAAAGTAATTCGATAGGGCAATCTACCTTGGCAGAGTTAGACGAGTAAGGTTCGTCAAAGAGCGACCACATTTTGGGTTTCGTCTGCTGCCACCAGGTTAACGTTCCATTGTAGTAGTTCTCCTCGAACCCGAATTTTCGCGCCAGTTCTTCGTCGCTTGGTTTGTCCGTGTCCAGGTCGAGACGGTCGAGGACAGCCAGCGTTTCTTGCGTGTCGCGGTGCTGTTAACGGTAATTTATTGATATATATCGTTTATGCTTTACTCTGTTGATTTTCAACAGTTTATAATAAGCGACGATTTGGTCAGAGTACAGGGTTCTGAATGGCGGGAAATGATGGAATTGTCAAACTTTAGGATTTTTTTGTGGCGAAACTAATGAAGTGATATAAGCTAAATTTGAAGAGTACATTGAGGACTAGCAGTTCTATAACTGGTAATTTTTGGGTTGTTATAACTTTAAAACCCAGTGCAGAAACCAGCAGTTTAACTGTAGGCTTTGGTTCCAGTCTGGTCGCTTATGGAGGCTATAGGAACTGCTGAAACTGCTGATGTTTGCCCAAATCCAGCAGGTAGACCGGGTAGCAGTCGACTTGCTGGTTTTTGCATTGGGGATGAAGAACAGTAACTAGCCAATCAGTTGTTTGTAAAGTCCTGAATTTGAGACAGTTGACGAAGAACTGAATCCTATAATGAGGATCACCTGTGTGTAAGTCATCCAGCAGCAAGGTTCCACCTGATTCGAATCCAAACCCCAGAATTCGAGTTCTTCTTCAAAGAGAGGACCGCAGACATCGGTTGGGTAATGCAGTTTACCAGTTCTGTTTGCCATCCATCGATAAGGAAACTTGTTATTAATATAAACTTTAACTTAACAATGATAGTTAACTTTAACCACTTGGAATACATTGCAGATAGATGATAGAACGATATTACCAGGTTGACGTTAACTATCGGCTGATCCGATCGCCATAAAATCCGACATTCTGATATCGAGTCGACTTTAAAGAAGCAACCCTCGATATTATAACTTTCCTCTTAATTGAAAACTTATATCACTAAATGTTAATGACAATTTGAGTACATTGTATCTTGTCATTCCATCACGGATGTTTGGTGTAAATACGCGATCAACTTACAATTTCTCGGAAATCAATTGTCAACCAGTTAGGTTGGAATTCTCGATATCGAAATCGGAATGCTAAAGGTAGAGAAAGGTTCTCAGGTCGTCTTCACAGGAGATATTGAATTTTGCTCAAAGATTTTTTCGACGAGAGAGAGAGAGAGAGAGAGACGACCCAGATTACTCCGGGTGTAATTGCAGCCCGACTATCTCGTTCGCTCGCCCTTTCTGCCATACCCAGTGACATTCCTCACGGTATCCCCTGGAGCTTCTTCATTAATTCCAATCATTATATTTGGTGTGCTTATAGCCAGTAATCCGATTGCGTAAAAAAACTCTCAATGCAATGTTCCCCATGCACCCCAATATTTGATTGAAAATTACGTTGATAATTAATTTAAATTAAAGATCCTTTAAAACCTTAACTATTACGTTATTTAAATATCACATTAGAAAGACGAGTGTAATGTTCTAGAAGTACTTTGTCATATAAATATGGACACCGAAGTAAAAGTAAATCTTCATACTTGTATTAAAGGACTGAATGAAGGGTGACTTGTAATAGGGGTAAGAAGGAATCAGAAATCATCTATCGTTTTGTCTGTCTGTCTGTCTGTATCTGTTTATCTAACTATCTAACTATCTGTATATCTATCTGCCCATCTATCTAGCGACGTATCTATCTATATAATTATCAGATTGTCTGTCTGTCTTTCTGTCTGTATGTCCTGTCCATCTATCTACCTGTTTGACTGTCTATCTGTCTATCTATCTGTCTGTCTATCTATCTAGCTACCTATCTATCTATATAATTATCAGATATTGTCTTTCTGTCTGTCTGTCTGCCTATCTATCTACCTCTACCTATCTATCTACCTATTTATCTACCTATCTGTCTGTCCATCTACCCCTCCATTTATCTATCTATCTGTCAACCTACCTGTCTATCTATCTGTCTATATATTCATCCATCTATCTATCTATCTATCTAACTATCTGTCTGGTAGAAAAGGGGGGAATAGAGAGACATAAAAACGAAGGTTGAAAATGAAAATGATATAAAGAAAGAACTCTAAAAAGGTAAAGATAACTATTACGGGTAACTCGTAAAATATTTATAGAACCCCAAGGTACCCCAGGGATGGAATTTGCCGAGCAGCTGACTAAACATACGGCAGCATTGGCCATGATTAAGGAAACACTTCCTCCGTTACAGCCTCACCTACTCCTTCAGCGATGTGAGCAGCAAAATATTCAGCCAATGGGGAAGTAAATCAATTGAGTTAAATAATAATAATAATAATAATAATAAAGTAAATATACTATAGGTATTCAGATTAAAAATAGTTATAAGTTAATAGTAAGATTCAACGTTGCACCCTACGGATGACACGTTATTTGAACTTCCTTAACTCTTAATCCAACTTGATGGTTTACCGTTCTATCAACGTTTAAAATATAAGTATTTTTTAAAACCAGTTAAGTTATTATTAGTCATTAAGAGTGTTACTATACGTTTTCACGTTAACCTCTGTTCCCTATTCTTGTCAGTCACAACTATGAATTGCAATTCAGGCTAAAGTACAGGTTTCTCTGCAGTTCTAATTATCGAATACCAAACTTGTGCACCGACGGAATTGCTTCTCTGTATATACAAAGTTGGCAAGGGAGAACGAGGGGAGGCTGTCAAGTTTATACATAAAAAGAAGGATCGACAACATACCTGTAGTAATTGAGTACTTGTGCAAACACTCCAGGATGCCTGTCGAAGAAATACTCATTAAGAACGGGATCGTAATTAGCCAAAGCCTCGGTAAGTCGTGACAGTCTAGTGGCGGGAATCTTCTTCAGGGTCGCCTTGTAAGTCTCGTGGCGGATGCCACCGCAGTTCAGCACCACCCTGACACATGACAATCCAATTAGTGTTGGGACACTTCGTATACGAGTTCCCCCCTTAAAGCCCAGCTAATTAAACTGAAATAATATGAGGACATATTAAACCTGTTTTGTGGTGAATGGGTAATCATGTGGTATGGTCATGTGATCATTATACTTTTATTGGGTTGGATATACTTTCCGGTGCATGTAACACTTTGTGGGTTGGGTTGTTACTGAGATTTATTCCGTCTATCTATCTATCTATCTATCTATCTATCTATCTATCTATCTATCTATGAATCTATTTGTCCTTCTGTCGATCTATCTACGTGTCTATCTATCTCTATATATCCATCTATCTAGGTGTCTATCTATCTATCTGTCTATCTGGTTATATGTCTATATGTCTATCTATGTATCTATTTGTCTATCTGTCTGTCTATCTATCTATCTACGTGTCTATCTGACTGTCTGTCTATCTATCTACGTGTCTATCTGTCTGTCTGTCTGTCTATCTATCTACGTGTCTATCTGTCTGTCTATCTATCTATCTATCTGGCTATCTGTCTATCAGTCTGTCTATCTATGTATCTATGAATCTATTTGTCTATCTGTCGATCTATCTACGTGTCTATCTATCTATCTATCTATCTATCTATCTATCTATATGTCTGTCTGTCTATCTGCCTATCTAGCCATCTGTGTATCTATCTCTCTACGCATCTATCTTTCGACTACCTATCTACCTGTCTGTCTATCTGTCCGTCTACTAAACTATCAATTCCACCCTAAGACCCTATATACAAAATATCGCTCAGTCCAAAACATTGATCGTGGAAACGAGGCCGTGTACCTGTTTTCGGCGTCCATACTGGTCAGCAAAGACACCGCAAAATCAGTTGCGTGTCTTTTGAAGGGCATCGATGACGTCAGCCCAATCGAAGATGCGTCATTGTGACCAGGATTCTTTCAGATTATCCTCCGCTAACAGTGTCACTCATTAGGAAGCAGTTTTTAAACTCTCTCCCTCTCTTTCCCAGCGCACGGATGAAAGACGACGAGCAAAAGGACCGGAAAAACTGCTCACTAGAAGAAATATAATTGAACTTTAACTAATTAACATAATGGAAGATAATTCTCTTCTATATCGGTAAAAGTTTATGGTGATTCATCATTAATGAAGAATCAACAAGCAGCATGAAACACTGGCGACGCCATTTTGTATTTCACAAACCTAAGCCGGTGAACTTGATAAATAAGTTGCTTTTAAGGATGTAATACCCCCAAGTATCGATTAGTTAATAAAAGTACCGTGCTTCGTGTTTATAAAGGCACCGTGTGGTGTATAAATTTTTATCACGCTCCAGCACGCGTGACCCAGCCGACTAATATTCACTCTAGGGGAGTGGGGAGATTTAATTTCATTACTTTATAACTATCCATCATTTTGTTTAATGATATACAGATATGATTATGATATGATTTCTTAATTAAGTTGATATAGATATGATGTTAAAGTGCATTCTAAATCTAGGAGATAATTGCTATAAATGGCTGGTGTTGGTTTGAATATAATTCGTTATGCTGAACTTGGAATTTGTTTGATTCAGTTTACAGGAGAAGCGATAGGGTTTAAATTCCAGGTTCAATCAACCGAGTTTCAGTTGGTAACCGGATTGGAACTTAATTACCGAATTTAATTGAACACTTGTTTGTTTTAATATGAGTTTGTTCATAATGACTTATATAGGGGGAACCACATTGAATTCTATTCATATCGTTGTTGTTGTCGTTGTAGTTAATTTATTTGGAAAAATTATAAGCTGTAATTCATTTCCCATTTTATAGATATACGTACTTTTACTGCTTGTAACGCTACAATAAATGTGATGAGTTAAGCGTGTATTATCTATGCATCCGTCTATCTATCTGTCTGTCTATCTGATTGTTTACCTATCTGTCTGTCCATGTATCTATCTATCTATCTGACTGTCTGTCTATCTGTTCAGTCTGTCCGTCTATCTCTCTGTCTGTCTACCTGCCTGTCCATCTATGTATCGATCTGTCTGACTATCTATATATCCGACTGTTTATCTATCTATCTGACTGTTTTTTCAATCTATCTGTCTGTCTATCTATGTATTTATCTATCTATCCATCTAACTTGACAAGATAGCTATCTATCTATCTATCCATCTATCTGTCTGTCTGCCTGTCCATCTATGTATCCAACTGTCTGGCTACCTATCTATGTATCTACTACCTGTCTATCAGTTTATCTATCTACCAATCTATATATCTATCTGTTTATCCATCTGTCTATGTATCTATGTATCTATATTATATATATATAATTATCAATAGTGCAATCATGGAGGATTGGGAAAAGGGATGGAAAGAGGAGACAAAAGGAAGAAAACTATATTCGCTAGGAGTGAAGACCGGGAAACAATCGTTGTGCACTTTACCACTGCCAAAATGGGCAACGTCGACCTTGATAAATGCACGCTCACAAATATTACCCACAAAGACACAACTTAGCAAATTTTATTCAACTATTGAGAAATTATGTCGATGTGGAGTAGCATACCACACTTTGAATCACATTCTATACCATTGTCACCTTTTAAACAAAGAGCGCGCCTTTTTAAGAAGAAACGTTAGTGCCTTTAAGCTAAAATGGGACACCAACACACTTTTAACTGACAGCAGATTATTTTTAAACGTTGCAACTCTTTTAACAGAAAGTATGAAGCAAAACAGATAAGGAGAACCAGGTAGAGATGAAGTTCAGTGCAAAAGACTACAAAAAGACACAGGCAAAGAAGAAGGGGGCCATGGGCGAGAGCCTATGCATGCCCCCGAATATGACCCAAAAAAAATGTATCTATCTATCTATCTATTTAACTAACTATCTACCTACCTATCTATCCATCCATCTATCTATATATCTGTCTGTCCATCTATGTATCCATCTGTCTGACTATCTATCTATTTATCTATCTATCCATCTATCTATCTATCTGCCTGTCCATCTATGTATCCAGCTGTCTGGCTACCTATCTATCTATCTATCTGTCTATCTATTTATCAGTTTATCTATCTGCCGATCTATATATCTGTCTGTTTATCCATCTGTCTATCTATCTATCTATCTGTCTAAAACAAGCCAGACTAATTGTATTTGTCCATGAAGATGTTATTACTACACCTCGTATGAAAAGCATTAGTAATATCTCGCCAACCCCTTTCTGATATAACAAGACACGCTGGACTCAACCGGATTAGCCCTCTTTGATGCGCTGCTATATTTGTCCAGCTTAAGTTGTACGCTAAAGAGTGTCCAGGAGATTTCTTTCGCTCGTGAAAAGAAGATCCGGGCTTTAATATGGACACACGTCTTTGCCTAAGCGCTTACGCATGTCACGATAAGGCATTACATAAACAGGTCCACTGGGGCCAAAAAAAAATCTATTTCCCCCCTTTGAAAAGGTTAGCGTGCATTTGAGATATTACAGCATTGAAGACGATTGAAAGAATACCAGTTTGGTATGGTACTCAAGTGGTGTTAACGTGAATTTGTAAGCGCATATAAGTTTAAAGCTTGATTAATAGCTTTTTACGTGTAAAAGTCTAAAATAATGCGTACGGTAATATATCTTAGTTACGTAGAAGGATGGAATGGATTGATGGATGGATGGGTAGGTGAATAAGTGGATGGAAGGATGAATGGACAAAGGAATGGGTGGATGACTGGGTGGATGGGTGGATGGGTGGATGGGTGGATGGGTGGATGGGTGGATGGAAGGATGGACGGATATATGAATGGGTGGATGGGTGAATGGATGGATGGGTAGATGGATGGGTAGATGGATGGATAGCTAGGAAGACAGAAAGTTAGGCAGGCAGATACTATAATAGACAAAACTGATACGATAGATTAACACAGACAGACAGATAAAGACGGATAAATAGGTAGATAGACAGACAGATAGATAGTTAGAAAGATAGATGGACCGATAGACAGATAGAAAGATACATGGACAGATATATTAGGCAGATAGATAGTTAGGTAGCCAGACAGACTGACAAAACAAGCGGGCACCAGGCAGTGATAAACATCTAAAGAGAGACATTTTAGAAGACAGGTAGAGAGATCGGTCGGTAAGTAGATAGACAGGACGACATACGGACCAATTGATAGTTGAGTACATAGACAAAAGGGGAATGTTGCTTAAGCAAGCAAACAGACATAAGTTTATTACGTGGATCAAGTTGGCGGTAAATGAAATTAAATCTACAGCTGCATTCCTCCCTCTGCGCAAGTAGTATATTAACCGCCGTTTCTGCGTACAATGGCCCTGGGGGGGGCTCTTGTATTACATACATAACTACATAGATTTCTCCGTAATAAAAGACCGGCGGTTGACATCTCCTTCATCATACAACATCTATAAGGGCAGCGAGGGGCAAAACAGCAATAAACTAACTAGCTCCTAGGAAATGACTAAAAGTTATTACTTAAACCCTTCATATCACTTTTGGGCAAAAACAATCTTCCTTAGTTCTTTCAATTCAATTTTTAATTCTAAATTTAGTAACAATAACCATAATAATACTAAATAGATAATGAAACAAACTATTCAAATTAAGGTTCAAAAATATGAAATGTATAAACTTGTATACGTATATCCCTTCCCCAGCGTTGCACGTTTGTGCTTTTTGACTGCCACTGAGCTGCTTTTGAACAGCAGACATGGTGTGGGGTGTGTGGGAAGCTGCGTTGAATACAGGGAAGGTCTTTTCAGAGCGAAACTTCAAAGGTTGAATTTACATATCAGAGAGCGTCAGTGACACACACGTACACATACACAGGAGCGCGGCAAGGGACGTGCAAGCCGTGGAGCACACACGTAGGGCGGCTAGTGTGTTCCAGCTGCTGGCCGTACAGCGTACATACTATCGATTTTCCTTTCAGCCAAACATGTCACATGGAAATTACTGCTCGCACCGGGTTTTCTTACCCGCCCATCCTTGCACCCCCGATAATTTCCTACACATTTTACGCTAATCCATGATTCTTGGTTCATTATAGACCGTAGTTATGTGTTTTTCTGGGATTCTCATGGTTCGTGGGATTCTTGGTAAGAATCTTTGGCTATTTAAAAAAAAATGGGTCGATGGTGAAGGAATGAATCCTATACTATTTGATGCAGTCCATACAAGATTCCCTTATGATTCTTAGACTCTTAGATTCATTCGAGGGGTATTGGTGCATCTGGTATTCTAAGATTCGTGGGATTCTTAGTAAGATTCCCATTCTGTTGTGGGTTATGGTGAAGGAATCTTGCTACTTCATGTGCGTTTATACAAGATTCGCTAATGATTCTTAGATTCAGTAGAGGGTTATTGGTGCATCTGGTATTCTCAAGATTCGTGGGATTCTTGGTGAGATCCCCAATCTGTTTTGGGTTATGGTGTAGGAATCTTGCTACTTCATGTGCCATGATTCTTAGATTCAATAGACGGGTTATTCGTGCATCTGGTATTCTCAAGATTCGTGGGATTCTTCGTAAGATTCTCAAATTACTTTGGGTTGATGGTTAATGAATCTTACCATCTGTTGTACGTCCATGATTCTTGGATAGACGGGTTATTGGTACATCTGGTATTCTCAAGATTCATGATTCTTAGTAAGATTCTCAAGTTTTTTGGACTTAATATGCAGAAAATTTGTGCTCTGTTACCAAAGTTATGCAAGATTCATCCCACGATTCTTGGATTCATTGGGCAAGTCCATAAGGTCAATTATTCAAGGACAACATTGGCTAGCTTAATTGTCCGGAATCCGGAAGCTATAGTATCTGGTTTCGACTTGTAGGATTCCGCCGTGTAGAGATGAGTCATTCTTTCAACTCTATTATTAGCTCGTTATTAATTAAATCATTCAGAAACGTGTTTAAAGTTAAAATATTAAAACAGTTGATAAGTTAGATAATTTAAGACGAAAGTTAAATCCAAGTAGATGGGTAATTTACAATCATCTACTCCGTGACCAACAAAGAAAAGAGAAACTTTGAGCAGCACTTGAAGATCGATAGACAACACGGGATTTCTATTTCACGCTTCTCTCTCAGAAATAATTGAAAGAAGCCGTGTTAATTGGGTGCTTGATAATAAATCTTGCTAAGTTTTAAACTAATAAATAGATAGATAGTTAGATAGACAAGTTAGATACACAGACAGACAAACAGACAGATAGGTAGACAGATAGATAAACAGATAGATAGATTGATAGATAATCCGGTAGATAGACAGATAGATAAACTGATAGATAGATAGAAGATAAATAGATAGGAAGATAGATATATAGATAGATAGATCGATAGATAGATAGATAGATACATAGATAGATAGATAGATAGATAGATAGATAGATAGATAGATAGATAGATAGATAGATAGATAGGTTGATAGTTAGAAAGATAGGTGGACATAAAGATAGATAGATAGGCAGACTGACAGAAACATAGATGGGTAGATACACGGATAGACAGTTAAGTAAATCCCTTCACCAAAGAGTAAATGAAGGTACCTGAACGCAATGTGGAATTGAAAATGAACAATATATCGGCGGACTCGATATGATTCATTTCAACCATCCTGATCACTCACCGACACATCTTTGACACGTCCGATCTGTGATTGATGGCATTTTTTTTTGCTGGTGCCGGGTTTATTTACCGAGCGAAACCCTGCGATCAATGTAGGTTTATGAAAGCAAAATAAACGAAACCCGAGTCGGGGTGTCCATAAAGTAAACGTCGGAAAAAAAAATAAATCTTGCACTGTGAATCCTCTAAATTTAGTCTTGTTTTCCCACCCGGTCGCATATTATGAAATCCCAACCGGCTCCAGAGCCCAGTTAGTAGAGGCACACAGATAGGCACATTAGATAGATAAATAGATATAGATATAGATAGATGGATAGATATATACACTGAGACAGAGAGATAGATGGACAGATAGGTAGATAAGTAGGTAGATGGGTAGAAAGATAGATAGATAGATAGATAGATAGATAGANATAGATGGACAGATAGGTAGATAAGTAGGTAGATAGATAGATTGGTAGATGGATAGATAGACAGATAGATAGATAGGTTGAGACAGAGAGACAGAGAGATAGATAGATGGACAGACTGATAGATAGATAGATAGACAGACAGATAGATAGACAGATTGAGACAGATAGATAGATTGAGACAGAGAGATAGATAGATAGATAAAGACGGTTGAAAATGGGGTTCTGGGGCCGGTTGGAATCTGATAATGTGCCACCGGGGTCTGATTGATTTATAGACAAGTGCGTCGAGAGAAATCTCTTCACAGGCCGCTGGAGGAGAAAACCGACGCTTTGAAAAAAAAGACCCTCTCGTTGGATTACACGGCGAAACTACTTTAACGTCAATCTTTGCACAGCAGCAGCGTACACGCAAAACAAGTTTTATTTGTCGCTGCATACTATCTTAGTCGCGACAGCAATCCGTAAAAATCCCAATTCCGGCGGGACAAAAAAAAATCATCAAGGCGTACATAATAACCATCACAGTTCGTAACTTATAATTAAATTTTTAATAGTAATTAAAGTCGAAAATTTTCAATCAAATCCATTATTTATCCAGACAAACATTATCCTTTTTGATATAATTCAATTACCTAAAAATTAAGAAGACATTTTGTTTCACGATCCGGTGCTTATAGAACCTGATTATTTCCATCGACCGGGCTCTAATATTAAGTCATGTGACCCAATCAACGTTGGCTTTTGGCTCTGCCCTAATACTAATTACAAAGGAGGCATAAGAATGAACGGTTTTCAATCAGCTCAGCCAGAATACTCGCGGCTTGTAATCTTCCTCTTCATTCTTCAAAATTCTCTATGAATCCATTGGTAATTAATATAATACACACTAGATAAAATATATAATAATACTATAATAGAATAATAGGATAGATAAGTATATGATACCTTTATACATAATCCATACTTCGGTTACTATGGAGTGGACGGTGAGTAAGTTTACGTGTTATAGGGCGCGCATGAAAGAACCTATTCTTTTCTAGTTTGGGTTGGAGTTTGAGTGCGTGGGACACGGGCGCGTGCGAGGGCTCCTGCAATACAATGTCTGGCAAGTACGAGTCATTCTCCCAGAACAATTCGACTTGTTTCCTAGGCAATGGATTGTCCGTGTCTCAGACAAATGCACTCGCACGCAATCACAGCCAGTATATAGAACATTTCAACCTTTAATACTGACGGACGATAGAAGTAGAAAAGGACGGATATAGATGGACGGTTGTTTAGTAATTTGAGTGGATAGATAGGTAGTTCATTTACATAGAATACGGTGTTGAAATGACAGGTAGATAGATATAATCTATCTAGGCAGTTAGGATGGCTAGGTAGATGGGTAGTCAGATGGTAGTATGAATAGGTACCACGTACCATAGAAAATAGATTGATAGTTTTTAGGTTTATGGTTAGCTGGGTAGATAGATGAGGTGTTGAATAGATACGACGGTAGGTAGACAGGCGTACAGGTAGTTGGAAAGAATGAGTGGACAAATAGTTACAGATTAATAAGTAGATGGCTAGATAGATAGGCGTTTGCGTCGTTGGACAGATAAACAGATTTGGTTGCTTGGGTTTTATAGATGGTTGGGTAACGTAGATAGACAGAAAGATAGAAAGGTAGATAGATAGGTTTACAAGTAGTTGAGTGCAGAGATACACAGCGAATAGGTAAGTAGCTAGAGTTACAAATAGTAAGATAGATAGACGGATAGAAGATAGAATAATAGACCGTTATAGATATACAAACAGATAGGTACAGATAGGCATACTTGAAACTACCGATAACAAGTCAGTTTTATAGCTTTCTAGTCAAGTTGGGTAGATAGATAGATAGATAGACAGATAGACAGACAGATAGGTGGATAGATGTAGATAGAAAGATAAATAGACAGATAGACGTTAAATTAATGTCATAGATATACAAACAGATAGGTAAAGATAGACAGACTGGTAGCTAGGTAGCTATACAATTTCATAGTTAGTTAGCTAGATAGATAGACAGATAGTTAGACAGATAGTTAGACAGACAGTAAGTAAAATTAATATATAGTTCGAGATACACAAGCAGATAGGTGAAAATAGAAGGATTGGTAGCTTGGTAGCTAGACAATTTCATAGCTAGCTACATAGACAGACAGACAGATAGTTAAAGATAGAAAGACTGGTAGCTATGTAACTAGTATAATTTTATAGCCATATAGTTAAGTTAGATAGCTAGATAGATAAATAGACAGATAGATAGACAGACAGATAGATAGATAAATAGACAGATAGATTAGAGATATACAGACAGACAGTTAAAGATAGAAGGACTATTTCCTAGGTAACTAGACAATTTTACAGCTAGTTAAATAGATAGACAGATAGATAGACGTTAAACTAACAGACAGCTATAGATACACAAACATTAAGGTAGATAAACAGGTCGATATATGATCGGACCGATAGCTAAGTTCCATCTCATTAGTTAGGTAGATAGCCAAAAACACATAAACGTTAATCGAGTTAAAGATAGTTAGCGATGAGGATATACATAGTAAATAGCTCGGTTACTAGTTACGAGTCTAGCGAAAAGATACTGCTGCACACCGAGAAGAGAAAAAGGAAACCGAGCGTATTACGATGAAACTCGTTACTGCTCTACAAAAGGGTGAAAAAACGGACGGGGGCAACTCGGAGAGGCGACCCAAAGAAAAGGGGTTCTGAACGGCGGGTTAATATGCTCAACTTTAACCTTTAGGATTTTATTCCGGCCAAACTAACCAACCGATTTCAACCAAACTTTCACCGTACATTAAGTACTAATCGTTTTACATTCAGTATTTTTTAGGTTATTATATCTTTGAAAATGTGGGAGCAAGAAGCGATCAACTTGACCCCCCCCTTTCCCCGCCCACAAGCAAGAACCTTTTCTTTAATTTTCTCTATAGCCGGTACACGACGAGCGAAAGATCTAATGGAGAGAAGAAGGAGAACAAAGCAAAAAGCTCTGGGGCCACTGCTGCTGCTGCTAGAGGACCGATAAAGTGGAAAATCTCCCGCGTCGTTGAGGCTGATTGGTGGCCAAATCACTGTCATAACCTCATCTCCCGCCTTAGATGATTATTGCACCAGGTGAAGCCCCTCCCGTGAAAGCTACTAATCAGCGCTTTTCCAACGCAGGGTATTCGGTTTAATTCATGCGTTAGATGGCCTTATGTAGACGCTTTCCCTTCACTGTGGCAACCTGTCAGTTGTGCGCAGTTCACCAACCAAACAGATCGTCGGTTCGATAAATCCAATACCAAAGAACTGAATGATGTTATTATACTTTAATGTATTGTTTCGTTTCAACTTGTCAGAGATTACGATCACTTCCTGGAATGTAATGCTGCAATCAGAAAACATAGCCTGAACGCTAATCATTGGAATCTACTCGTCGATACCTTGGGATTAGTGATGGCAACGACCCGACTCGGGCCCAAGTCGAGTCGAGTTGAACCCAAGTCAAGTCAGTCGAATCAAAGTTGACGATACAGAGGCCAGCGTCAAGTCGACTTGCAAAATAACAAGTCGAGTCACTCGACATCCGGATGCTATGCGAAAAGTTCTTTTTAATATCAATTTTCCCGGTATTTTGAGGGGTAAATAAAACTAACTTGGCGAAATAAACAAAGCTGATAGAAAGGGGACCAGAAATGATGTTATGAAACTGCCACTTCTAGCGCATTATGTGTGCCACTTAAGAAAACCAGCCACTTTCTCAAGTGCGCGGCGCTCGTAAATCAGTCAATTTTTCCTGCCACGTTTCACCAATAGGATTTGGTGTTGCCCCCTCTCCCCCCCCGCACCCGACTCGCTTTTAACCAATGAGACAAAAGACTTGGACAAGAGAGGTACTATTTTGAATGACAACGAAAAAAAGAAACAGGTCACCCTCCCTGTGTTAGTTCGATACAACATATATACATACGTACCTTAGTTTCTTGTCCTTCCCTTTTACCAGTCGCTAGTATTGACCAAGAAAAGTAACCGTCGCGTGACACTTATTACAGTCATTTGACCAGCGGCAGCACGAAACACGTTTCGCAGGGGGAAGGGGGGGAGGGAGTAGAACAGCAGCAGCAGCTTTCAAAGTCAGGCACAGAAACTCTGTTGATGCGGTGATGAGGACCCTGTGCAGGTTTTTAAAACAGCGGCTGAGAGACAAGTGGTACTGACGGTCGGCAACAGTTTTGCTTATCGATTTGGAGAAAATGTGTGCGTTTAAGGGTAAGCCGCGTGGAAAAAAGACGTATCGACTTTATCGACGCTGGAATCTGGTAAACACTGAGCCTTGAGGGCCAAGGCTTGCAGCTGGTCGACCCTGCTCTTGGCCGACTACACGCAGGCGCAACTCCCGCCGCCGTCACTGGGTTAACAAAAAAACAAAAGTGGAAAAATCTTTTTCGGAATCGATACCCAAGTCGCCAATGGGGTTGATGTTTTAACCAACCGACTCGAATTGCACGCAGGACGCTTAAAAAAAAAAATTGGTAAATTGGATTTCAAAATTACAACTTAACAAAATAATGCGACAATCTATTTTTAACAGCTGGCTAAACCCTTTAGTCAATTACAGGTCAACTTGATGTAGTGTTGTTGAATCAATAACCAATCCACCCAAATGGCTGTTCCAGGCTGGTAATCCTTCCAATCTATTCCGACCTTAAGTTAAATCAGACAAGTTGGTATTAAAGATTCAGTGGCCATTCGACTCAACTGGTCCAACATGCCCCCCCCCTTCCGTAAAACAGGTACAAGAGTGCAATCGAGAATATTATCAGTTTAGTCGGCATTGATATTACAATTTAAACTGCAAACTACATCAAGGAATTATCCAGATACAAAAGAAGCAGTTAGCTGTCACAAATAAAAGATCATGCCAGAATAATTTTTCACTCTCGCTCTCTCTTTTTTAAGCAGTCACCGCTTGACAGAATGATTATTGCATGGTCACGTCAGGAGTGTGTGTGCTGAGTACAATCTTGGTTCCAGACATGTACTGATCCAGTTGTTTGTCCAATTCTTCCTTGGTGACCGACCTGTTCCCAGTCCTGGCACCTCCTCTTCCCCGGCTGACTCCTCCTCTTCCCCTGGCGCGGCCACCTCGCCGTATTCCTCTTCCCCTGGCGGTGGAAACGACAGCGGCACTGGAACTGGTGTTGCTGGAGCGAGTGTTTGCAGGCCCCCCTCGGCGATTTCTCGTCGCCACTGAAAACGGTTAACGAGATTAATTAGCACCGAGAATAAACATAACGTGTCAGGGTAGTACCGCGCCCTTGGGTGGGGCGGCCCCGTGTAAGACCACGCCCTCTTTTCGCCGGACTGGGGAGCTGGTTCCTGACCGGAGTGGCGTTGCGATTTTGAACAGCTCCTCGTCCCCGTGCTGCTGACCTCGGTTGCCCTCGTAAGCGTCCGGCGCGACCTCGACTGGACGCAGCTTGGCCAAGTCTTTGCTGAACGTTTTTCTAAAAGCCCAAAGAAGAATGTGAGCAGAACGAAAACCACAAAAACTGTAAAATGAAAATGACAAAGTAATAAAAAAAAAATCGGGGAATGCAAAAAAAGCGCAATTCACGATGTTGGCACTTTTTATATGCAACAAAAACTTGACAAAAGCAAGCGACGTTTACACTAGATAGGAAAAAGATTGCTTAAAAAAGTGGAAACACTGGAACTTTTGCAGATGACAGATGTGCCTGACTGTCTTGCCCAACACGAGTCTGGCCTCACGGAAACAGAACTCGGGGCAAGAAGTTCTGCACAGCTGCAGCCATCAACTTCTTCCAGCCACTCGACACGGTCAAAGCAACTAATGACGCCCAGTTTCCAGTAAACTGAAGACAGACGAGCCGTCTGTCCCTTGCGCGTTTCCTTTTTGTGACAAACTGAATTCCCGCTTTCCAGACTTACATTAGCTGTGCCAGTTCCCGTTGTGAAACGCTTCTCCATCTGTAATGCCAGTCGTTTATTCTTACTGGAGACACGCACGCTCTGCGTCGCATTTTCCCGTACCGCTTGCGCTCCTCCTCTCCGCGTTCGAGTGGGGCCCGCACGGCGCAGCAGTGTGAACCTGCGTGGAATTTTACCCTTACAAGTTTGTCATGAGCGCGTATTAGAGATATTTACCTTTCGTGTAGCGTCAGTGAGGTTGAGTTTGTAGGGACCTTTGGATTGGAAGCCATTTCTGTTGAGCTTTGATTTAAAAACGACAAATACTTCTTCACTTTTTATTATTTATGAATATTCCCTCCTCTCTATCTCTCACTCGCAGACTAGAGACCGGCAGAATCTTCGTGTTAGACGTGTAATTTAGCGGCAAGGATAAGTGCTTTTTAGTTCTTTTCCAAATATATGAAATAGGGAAAAAGCGACCGAACGCATCGGGTGGCAGACCTGTGATAAAAATAAACGACGCTCAGCCGATGCTACGTAGTTCGCGAATCCACCGCTAGGTGCCTCTCTATATTAGGCGAACTTGCCAGTAACACAAGTCAAATAATTTCTGGATTTACTATTATACAATATTAATATTATATATTACTATCGGATTCATACATATCTGTTAATATTTTTGTTAGGGTTTTAAAGTTTGTACGAGTTGTGTTTGTTTGAGATCGGAAATTAATATTATATGCAAACCCCGTGGTTGTCTTTCCCTTGTAAACCGCCTTTCGAATACAATTTTGCGGTTGGTCCTAAAATGCAGATGCGGACGCGGATGCGGATGGGAGGAGCAAGCTTCAAACTGGCTATATCTGGCGTCAAGACTAAACCATGCGTTCTACTATGTGTTTCTGCGAGAAAACGCGGACGCGGATGGCAACTTGTACACCACCTTGAACGTTACAATAGTCACAAAATTAAAAATAATAGCTTTAAGGGTTAAAGGCATAATACGAAATATTAATAAGTTGCTTCAATAGTAAGAAAGATTATCCTACATGAATAATATATATCTATATAATTATAATATTTGCTTATTATATCTATATCTATATCTATATCTATATCTATATCTATATCTATATCTATATATCTATATATATATATAACAAGGAGTGTCCGCAGCTTCATACAGCTTGTAGATGTCCCGTCCGCAGCCTAATACTTCCACTTGCCTTCGAATTTGTCCTTCGATATACTGGACAGAGCCCCCCTTTCGATTCATTCCAAGCTTTGCCATCAAGCAGTACATAGGGACAGGAAGCAGGTCTGCAACGTAAAGTAGGCTGTAAATCGCGAAAACCGCATTTCATCCGATGCCGTCTTCAACGTTACCTTGCTCCCTTATGTTTTGGAAGATTTTTTTTGGAGCGTTACGACTTACCCTGACCTGCTGGTTGTATGTGGGCTTCCTGAGATATTTCCCATATTTAAAGAACTGTGTTCGTCTCGAAGGCAACTTCTTACCTACGATACGAAATGGGCGACTTCTACTCATCAAATTTACTCTTCCGTGCTACTTCGTGTGAAAAAGATCGGGGGTACCACTTGCGTTTGTAGTTCACGAAAAGAAGTTTTGTCGAACGCATGCCGATTTCTGTGAGCTTTTAGGAGAGAAGCTACCTATCCTTAAAATGTGCAAAACGCCTATCGTGACGGATGCCGAGAAGGCTATAGAAAGTTCTATTGACAATGTGTTCCAAATTTGCAAAGGTTTTCATGCTGGAACCACATCCTGCAAGACGTCAAGTTTTAGTTGCGCGGTAACACAACGGCGACTAGCGAAGCAATTACTGCCTACGAAAATCACGTCAAGGGAGTTACTGAAAGCTTCATCCAGCGACGACTACCATGGAAAAACTAAAGAGCTACCGTCAAATTTGGGCGAAGGATTTCGTCGAATACGTATTGACACGAATCTATCATCCAGAATAGAGCTTCATAGTGGTAAATGGTTATTTTCCAACATGGACATTGTAGACGAGGATCAAGGCATCACCATCAACCTTGATGAAAGCTCCAGTAGCACTTTCAAGCGGTTGCAGGAATTCGAGGAAGTTTCTCCAGGTGTGTTCATCCTTAACACTATACTACCTCCAGCATTTCTTCTACGGAGAAATCCTTCGGGGTTTCAGTCAGTTGAGAAATTTTCGCTTGAAAAAAGAGTTCTTGCACTTAAAACTGAGCCGGAAACTCTGAATCTGCCTGATTTTTTCTGTAGCATCGAAGAAATAGTGCTCTTGGTGAAAGGCCAGATAGATCTTCTTCATCTGAGAAAAAGGTTCAGAAGATTGGCGGACCTAATG